>PVIU01003037.1:0-155152 GCA_004026605.1 Ondatra zibethicus | reverse complement strand
CTCTCTTCCTCTCTCTCTCCCTCTCTCTCTTCCCCTATCTCTCTCTCCTTTTCTCTCCCTCTCTCTCTTCCTCTATCTCTCTCTTCCTCTCTCTTTCCTTCTCTCTCCCTCTCTCTCTTCCTCTATCTCTCTCTCTTCCTCTCTCTCTCCCTCTCTCTCTCCCTGTCTCTCTTCCTCTATCTCTCTCTTCCTCTCTCTCTCTTCCTCTCTCCCCCTCTCTCCCTCCTCTCTCACTCTCTCCCTCTCTCTCTCCTTCTCTCTCTCTCTCTCTCTCTCTCTTTCTCTGTATGTGTATAAATGCATGAATATGTGTATGGAAGTCAGACATCAACCTTGCTGTTCCTAAGATGCAGGTTACCTCTTTTTATGTTTACGCCATCTCATTGGAACCTAGGGCTAGCCTAGCCTATTAGGCTAAACTGGAAAATGAGCTCCAGGAACCCATCTCTCTTAGCCTCCCCAGTACTGGGATTAAACACATACACCTCTCTGCCTGGACTCTTTGCATAAGTTTTGTGGACAGAACTTACTTCCTCACCTTGTGCAGCAAGTACTTTACTAGTTTAGTTATCTCCACAACATGAAAGGTATTTTAAAGGTATTTATGTTTTTTTTTTCTTTATGGAGCATGGGGTAGAATTAAAGGTTTGGGTCTTTGAGACAAGCTTTAAAAGATATACCCAGGACTAGTAAAATGGCTCAGCATGTAATGGTATTATCACCAAGCCTGAACACTTGTGTCCAATCTCTGGAGTTCAGATGGTAGAAAAGGAGAACCCACTCCTATGACTTGTCTTCTGACCTCCACACATGCACCCTCCCCACAAATGAATGAATTAGTTATAACTTTTAAAGCTATACCAGCTGTCATGACAACTCCTTCCCATCTTAGATGTTCCGTGTTTGAGATGCTTAGCCTTGAAGATGCTTATGCTTTAATTATGGGGGTACTTTAATTGTGGGGTACAACACAAAAAACTATTTTATTAAAGGCTATAGACACTAGTAAGTCTGACTTTCATGTTAATTATGAAACTTAAAGCCTTGATACTCAAGAATATGGGACTTGCCGGCTTGCTAGAGATGCGTGACTCCAAATCTATGAACAAAATCAGCCTTGCAACAACATCCCCATGTAATTAAACACATATGTAAGATTAAAATGTCAGGACAAAAATGGCATTGGTATAAATGTAGACTACTACAACAGAATTACCCCAATAATGAAAATACACATACCAAGGTCTCAGAATTCACCCACCTAATATCTGATTATGAAGTCTGGACTCATCAGTATTAGCAGAAAGTCCAGATTCTCTACAAAGTAAAATCACAGAGGCACCGTAAGTCCCAGAATTGAGAGTCTCTATGATCTACATATGCCACCAATGACTAAGTTTTAAAACAGAAATGTGGAATATTGAGATATGTTTTTGAAGTTCAAGGGACTACAAGTTAGAGCTAATTATCAACCACAAGCAACTAAGCAGAGGTTAACATCAAGAGTTGGATCATTTAAAATATTGTCTGACCCAGGGAGTGGTGGAGCATGCCTTTAATCTCAGCACTCGGGAGGCAGAGGCAGGCGGATCTCTGTGAGTCTGAGGCCAGTCTGGTCTGCAGAGTGAGTTCCAGGACAGACTCTCTGTCAAAGAAAATCTCTGTCAAAAAAAAAAAAAGGTCTGACCCAAAAGTTAGCAAGAAGGACTCCCAGTGGAGCTATGAAAAGTAATCCCTCAAGCTGAGGCCAGAGAGATGGGACCATACTGAAGGAAGCTTTGCAATGACTGGAGCCAGTTTACTCCTTCAGCCTAAGGTCTCATCAGTACATGCACTCTAAATGCTAAAAGGAAGCACACAAGTAGAGAAATGCCCTCCATGTCCCAGTGTATGGGAAAGGGACAAGATCAAAACCAACATGAAAGCAAACCCTATAAATGAAACAGGAAAAAAGAAAGATCCAATAAGGTGGCATGGAATTCAACCTAGCGACAAAGTTCTGGAGAGTGGGAAAAATGTGACAGAGAGAAGACCTTTTACACCCTAGGCCTCCAGTGACCTGTGAACCAGCACCAGCAGCTTCACCTGGGACCCTGATGTGGCTACAAACCATAAGCTCCTGACCAGCAACTCTGAGGAAAGGCATCCACACGCCCCCCCCAGAAGCAGCACACCCACCAAGGTCCAGGAACTTCACTGCTTTCTGACTGCTTTTTTCCAAATCTGTGTCATGTTAAACCCATCAGGAAAATCTGAAAGTTTTGAATGCTCCAAATCTTGCTCTTTGGGATATCTGGGAATTGAAGGCTGGCAAGCTTACCTTTGAAAAGCTCTCTGTGTTCAGTCAAGGTTGAAGACATTGAAATCTCAATGCAGATATGAGCCTCTGGCTTCTCTTCATTTCCAAAGAAGGTAGCTACTCATATTTTTAATTGAGCCACAGCAGTCTCTGTGTCACCAAACTGTAAGCCACAAGCTCATGAACAGGAGTCTGGGTGGCACATTAGTGCAATGCTGTTAATTACTGGCTGTCACAGGGTACTGATACACACTGAGAGCTAATAGAGAGGTCTGCTCTCTTCCTGTAACAAATCTTTCAGACCCTCATCAACTCAGCTAATCCTCTGAGAATAAGTAGGAAAGCCTAGCGATATTTAAAATACCCCCAATGGCTTAAGTATTTGAGAGAACAAGTGGCATTTGCATCTCTTCTTGCATTTAAAGGTCATGACATTATAAGAAAACCAAGGATTGGAAATGTGAATGTGTTTTAATAATCAGATAATCTTCAGTGTAAGGTGAAAGGTCTTTGCTCAAATCCACAACACACATTTTAATACTTCTGCAATGAGCACACACTGACGCTTTAACATGCAGAAGGCACCTTTGAAATGTTTGAGTGCCTGTGGTGACTCTAGTATTTTATGGCAAAAGCAACTTAAAAATCAAAGACATGAGAATGTGAAGTAGGCATTCAGTGGGATCTTTTAAATTGAAATACAGAAAAGAAATGATAAAGTATTCAAGCCTATGCAGTGCATACACCTATAATCTCAGTCCTTGAGATAAGGCCAGTGTAGTCTATCTACATAGGCAATCTAATAGGGCTGCAAGATGCTTCAATGGATAAGACCTTTTGTTTCCATGCCTAGTGAGCTGAGGTCAGTACCCAGGACTTAAATAGTGGAAGTGGAAAGTCGACTCCTCCAATTGTCCTCTAATCCCTACCATCACACACACACACACACACACACACACACACACACACTAAGGCAGAGGCAAAATAACCACAGCAAATTTAAGGCCAGCATAGTTTACATGGGGAGTTCCAGTCTAAGCAGGGGGTCATAGTGAAACTCTGCAATAATAATAATAATAAATTAATAACAATAATAGCAAATAAATAAAATATGTAATCAAGCCTCACAACCAGATTTTATGAAGGTCACCACCATACATTATCTAAAAAGGCTATCTTATGAAATGTATCATCCCTACATTCACCATCAAACAGACTTGTAAAAGTATCAGATTCAATACTTAGAACTTCAAAGAGAATAAAAACATGCACTATGAAAATAATCCTTTAAATTAAATTTCAAACTTTCTGTGGTTAGTAAATAAATTCTCCTTGGTTTCCTGCACACTTATGAGATCCTCAACTCATTACAACAACCAGAAAGCAGGCCTCTTTGTGTGAGCAGGCACGAGATGGGAAGGACACTCGCCAGGTCTGAGATTCAAACTTATGGGAGAGGGGGACAAAGGGAAAGGAAGCAAGCCTTGGCAGAGAGCCTAGACCAAACTAGCCATCTACTGTATTATGCAGCAAGGTTTTATTATATAATCTTTTGTATTTACATAATATATTATAAATAATTATTGTTAAATATTACACTATACAGAGGGCCATGTACAGTTGAATGGTGGATAACCAGGAGTTTTATAAATATTTACTTCATGATATTGGAGGGAAAATGAACTCAGGATATCAAGTAGAGAAACCTTTCAGCTCACTGTTCCTTCTGCTACAGCTAAGACCTTGATCGGTATTTCACGGTCTTACCTGAAGAGGTTTTGCAGAAAGGTGGGCTGGAGGGCAGTAAGAGGCCCTACTCTCAGCATCATTCCAACCAAGTGACTGGAACTAATGACCAAGGACATCACTGAGACCTTAGGACAAAATGCAGCCTCTGTACACAGCATATTAAGTCGCCATGAATAATTCCTAAAGTACTCCGTAGTCCCCAAATTCAGGAAAGCAAAGTTAAAAAAGAAGAAAAGAATACAAATAAAAAGATTTTGTGTTTTCTTAGGCCATGTATCTTTGACATTAAAATGAGCATATTCCTTTCAGGAAATGGTACCATTATGATAAAACATATAAGAACATTGGAACAAGAACTCCAGCATTCAAAAGACTAACATGATAAGATTAGGAACCTAGGCTTTGATGGGAAAGAAAACTACCCATATAGATAAAACTATACAGCAAGGAAAGCTAGGAGTGATGCCGTGCATGTGGGAGCAGGAGACACAGTGATCTTGAAGAATGTTCTGTTTTTTTATAGGCCAACTGTTCACAACATGAAAACCTGGTATTATAGCTGGGGAAAACCTGTGTGATTTGTTCCTTCTTTATCTTCCTATGGTGCTAGGAAGAAGGCTTAGGTTTCAGTGTGTGCAAGGCAAGCACTGTAGCACATAATCAAATTTCTGTTTTGTTTGTGTTTTACTTAATGAAGGTTGCAGGCACTCTACCACAATTCAAGCTTATCCCCTGCTATCAATAAGGTATGTTTTGTTGTTGGTTCTCTCTTTGTTTTAAGTTTTTGACATGGTCATTGTCTTAGTTAGGGTTTCTCTTGCTGTGAGGGGACACCATATAAAACTCTTAAGTCTTTAGAAATAATAAACCTCTTAAGAACATCAGCAATTAGAATAAGAAGGAGGCAGGACACTGTGCAATTAAGATTTACTTTGATTCCATACCAGCTAAGAGTTCTTTGCACAAGAGAATGGAAGATACCAAGAAAATAAGACCTTAGAAGTCAACATGATTGACACACATATGAACGCACAGAGACTGAAGCAGCACACACAAGGCCTGCACAGGGAGTCTTATTGGAGAAACAAAGTACTTTTAAGGGTAGGCTGCATGCCCAGCAGCAAATGGCCAATAAAAAAACAACTCAATGGCACTTTTGGAGGTTCCTTGTCTCAAAATGTTATGTCAGGGCTTTTACTTTTTTAATTTTATGTTATTATTTTTATTTTGTTAATATATCTTCTTCTCTCTTTTTAGCCTACAGGTCCTTTGCACTTATAGCTTCCAGTTCAATGTTTTATGGGATTTCTACATGTGGGAATAATGGCTCTCTGTTTCTTCGCCTTCTTTTAGGCTTTTTTCCTTGTGGTTTTTTGTTTTGTCCAATTCCGATGTGTTATATTTGTTTTAACCTATGTTGTATGACGCTGCTTATTTATTTTCTGGCTTTCCAGACTCCCAAAATAATCACATAGTATCTGTATTAATTAAATCACTGCTTGACCCATTAGCTCTAGCTTCTTATTGACTAACTCTTACATCTTAAGTTAATCCATTTCCATTAATCTGTGTATCACCACCAGGCTGTGGCATACTGGGTAAAGTTCCAGCATCTGTCTCTGGCAGGGCTACATGGCTTCTCTTGACTCTGCCATCTTTTCCCAGCATTCAGTTTAGTTTTCCCCACCTAGTTCTGTTCTGCCCTGCTATAGGCTCAAAACAGTTCTTTATTAATCAATAGTAATCAGAGCATAGAGAGGGAAATACCACATCACCTCCCCTTTTCTGTTTAAATAAAAAGAAAGATTTTAACTTTAACATAGCAAATTTACATATAGTAATACAGGTAGCAAGCAAGAATTACAGTTACAATAGTTATATACACTTTATCTTTTATCATAACTATAATTATAACTATAGATTCTTCAAATCCATCAAAGACTCCAAAAGGATATAATATTACCTAAGTTAATAGGAACTGCATTGTAAGCGACTTCCAAAACTCTAGAATTGACAGAGGCATCTTGCTACCTATACAATCACCCAAAGTTCTTCTTTACCATTTTGGGGCATCCATCTTCAGCCTACAGGTCCATAGTATCTAGCAGATCTTTCCACAAAGCAGGAAATTTCAAAGACAGTCCCACCTATATTGGCAGCTTGTCAGTCACTTTTTTCTGTGTCCTGTAGAATGTCTAATAGACGCTTTCATAAAGCAGAAATCCTGAAAGGTTGTCTAACCTTTAAGCAAGTTCAGCAGTCATTCTTCTGTGGGTCCTGCATGTCCAGATCATACAGAATTACATCAAGCATTCCAGGCAAGAGCAGTTTCCTACCCAAGTAGCTAGCAAAATCTATAAGGAGTCTCTTTGGTGCCTATCTTCCTCTTGAAGTTATTGGTGCTGCCAGGAGCAGATGTGTCTCACTGTCATGAAAAGTCCTAAATTCTTAAAACATTTTAAATGCAATATTCCGTAGTCTTTGAAAGGTTTGAAGAATGTCTATCCAGAAATATAATACAGAATGTCTATCCAGAGTGTCTATACAGAAATATACTTCTGTATATCTAGAAAATCTAACTAACATGACTACAAGCTTGACTATTATAGATGACTCTTTATTAACCTATATTTCTTAATTATATATTACATTTTTAAATGAGCTGGACAAACACAATACCTTAATCAAGATCAGAAATACATATACATATAACAAAATTGACCACAAATTTGTATCAATAAACCAAGATCCATACCAATGCAAATCTCTATAGCAATCCTATTATATTTTATTTTATTATTATTTGAAGCCTGTTTTTTAATGAGAGACAGAAAACAGGTGGATCTGGATTGGAGGTGAGGTGTGAAAGAGGTAGGAGAAGAGGGAGGGTAAAACTATAACTGGTATATTATGTGAAAAAGATATATTTTCAATAAAAGGACAAAAGTAAACTACAGCAAAATTTTAAAATGTGTATTAAAGAAAATTTAAATTATTCTACATGTACCTAATTTTTAGATTTATATAGACTGGAAGCAGATAATTTCAATACTCATGAAAGCCCTGCTGGTGTAGACCTTTAACACCAGCTCCTTGGGAGACTGACTCAGGGAGAACACAGCTCTAGGCCTGCTTGAGTTACAGAGAGAAGTTCAAAGGTCAAAGTTTACTAAGCAACTTAGTGAGACCCAGTCTTAAAACAAGAAAGTCAAAAGAGGCTGAGGATACAGAGAGTGGTAGTGTACTTGTTCTACATGAGTAAGACATCCCGTCATTAGTGAAAAAACAAAAAAAAAAAAAACAAACAAAAAATCATGAAAAGAAAAAGAAAGAAAAGGAAATACTCTCAAAGAAAAGATAAATTTTGACAAAGGTTTTCCCCCAATATTAAAAAATACTGAGTAATCACAAACATTTTAACTCTTTTACATGCATATAAAATAAACATATTATTTATATGCTTTTAAATCATTTTTATGATTGTACCATTTCCCCCTTTACTTTCCTCCCTCCTATTTCTGCTTTGTAGTCTCCATGCTCTCATTCAAATCCGTGCCCTCTCTTTATTCATATGACTGGATGGGTGGCATTACCCTTGTTTCAGACAGCAGTATAATCTGTTTTGACTGAGAGTAGAGGGCCTTCCACAGACCCTGCCAGCCATGGCTTTTAAGAGTGCAGGCAGCAGGAGCTCCACTAATCCAGGTCCAGAGTGATGCCTTTCATCTCGTATTTGAATATTAAGAGTGACAGGAGATCCTCTTGTGGTCCCTTAAGTACCTTGGACAGTGTCTGTTGTATAGTAACTGTTATGAATGTGTGTGCCTATTATAAAAATAATCAAATAGATTAAAAAGAAGCACGTTGGGAATATTTGGCTACAAATTGTTCAGATGTAATAGCTGGGTGTGGTGGGGAGCAGAGTAACTGCTAAATTCCTCAATACCACAGAGCACTGCTCTCATACTTGGTATTTAATGAATATATTGTCCACAATAGCATTCCAGATGGCTGTTGTTATTTAATCCTCATGAATATCCCTTTATTATGCTCACAGGGTTGCTGGTAAGAGCTGAATCACTGACAGCCATTCCTGCTACAACAGGTAGGAAACGGTATTTAACAAAAACACATTAAAAGAAAAAGAGCCTACTCAGAAGCTAAATAAAACATCTGTCTCTCGCTGCTGCTGCTGTCAAATAATGTGAAGGGCTCTAACCCAGCTGTTTGAAAGCATTGTCTCAGAGCTTCTCCTCCGGCACAGAGTAAAATGAATCATTTTACTCTCAACTTAGAAATTGACTTGGCTTGTCACTTTATCTCTTTTTATATAGTAAAGCATAAAATTTATAGGATGCAGTTCATCAAAAGACTACTCTCTCTCATAAAATTTCCTTCCCAATGTGTTGTGCATTCATGTTACTCCATAAAAGTGCAGGTGTGTGCTGATTCTGCTGCTGTCCTTGGGTATATTTATAAACTTCATCAACCAAGAGCCACTGAACTGCCTGCTGCCTCGACCCTTCCACCCCACCAGTGCCCTTTGGTTTTGGCTGTACTTATTGTTGACTGTGCTGTTTATCAATGTTTTTATACTGGGATAAGCCACAGAGGGTAGTGCCCGCAGTACATCTATGCTTTCAAACGGTCCCTTTCCCTTGTTCTGTCTTTCAAACTGAGGATCAGGAAGAACACAGACAACATAGGGAAATGCCTGTTTTTTTCGAAGCAGCTTTTCTTAGCTGTAGAATCTATGTATGGCAACCCCAAGAAATGTTTACAAATAATGAAGAAGCAACTCGGAAACGACCTGTGGGAATTTTCAGAATCTAATATTACCTCAGAAGTCCAAAGGGAAAACTGAAATGCACTGCACAAGAGTCACTCAGCCCACTAACTTCCCACAGATACAGCCATCCGTGTGTCTCATTCATCTCCCGGAACAAGCAATGTCTCAATATGAAGGTTACCACTTTCTGTATTTTGCTTCCATTTCCTCCACACTCTTGTTTTACTGGCAATGTCTGAAGGGATTTGTACAATTGAAAACCTATTCATATTTCTTTGAACCACCACGTTTGACAAAAAAATAATTTCATGCAGTGACTACTTCCAATCCTTACAGTGCCACAGTTATCTGTTTGCTTTACAAAGCAGATTTTCAATGTCTTTAAACCATCAACTCCTCCAAGGCGGGAAGCATGAAGAATAGAGCTTTCTGGTGATGAACACAAAACGACACAGTCTCCAGTGTAATTGCTTATTCTGTCAATTTAAACAACTGTAGGAAACACAAAAAGATAATTTTCAAGTTTTTGTCCTACCCTTCTTTGTGTTAATTCACATCCAAACACAAGGACTCTGAAGCAACTAATCAAACCCAAACGACAATAAAAATCAGAAATTGTATTGATTAAGAGAGTAGACAGTGTATTTCACACGGCACTTCACATATTATGTGTATAGCAAAACCTCTTTTGTGAAAAATGGGTTCACCCTCCCATTCAACACTCAACACGGCAGCCCCAATAATTCTTCTTCCACACTGCTAATATTTTCATTTGAATGGAAAGTTGGAAGCCCCAGGGGGGCACTGAAACAATCGCTCTTCTTATAACAGAAGCAGATGTCTAAAGAAATGATTCCAGACGTTTGTATAAAAAAAGAGCTATGTGGGGGTTGAATTGACATATTACCCCAGTACCTTTCCATTGCAAATATCTAACTAGTAAATTCAGCATT
The DNA here is from genome assembly GCA_004026605.1 of Ondatra zibethicus. Taxonomy (NCBI): domain Eukaryota; kingdom Metazoa; phylum Chordata; class Mammalia; order Rodentia; family Cricetidae; genus Ondatra; species Ondatra zibethicus. The sequence goes on along the minus strand of PVIU01003037.1, from coordinate 145,362 downwards.
TGAAAGAGAAAATCAGATAAAAATCTACTACAAGCTCATAAAACTATTTAGACTTTTCTTTAGTGGGAAGTGATACCTATTTTTCAGAGGCAAATACTTCATTTTCTCTTATACTCATTTGAAAAAGAAATCGCCTGCAGGTCTGCACTAAGTAAGTTTTAGAATAAAGAATAGGCACACACAGGTCTCTCACATGCCATACAGCAAGCACAATTCTGGTGGAAGACCTAAGAAACAGAGCTTGCCATATCTGAGGCAGCCTGGTGAGAAACAAACTGTAGCCCAGAAAGAAAAGCAAGCTAGCAGCTGGCAGCAGAGCACGTGCAAAGAGAGGCCATGGTGACATGGAGCCACCAACATGGCCTGCCAAGCACCTGATGGACATGCTAGTTGTCAGCATGGGAGACGTTGAGCCATGAACACAGAGGACATGAAATGTAAGGATAGGAAGAGTTCTTGGGATATTTGCCGCATATGGAATTTATGCCCTCATTCAATAGATCAATTGCTTTCCAACGTGCAGAGTGCTGAAATAACAAAGACTAAGTTTACAGTTTTAAGAAACTGTAACAATAGTGAGCTGAGGAAGTCAGATAAGTAAAATGATACTTAGAATTTAGTCCATGGGTATTCACAATGAAAGCGAGTATATGCATGGCGATCACTGAGTCTAATAATAGTCATAATATTCAATGTGATACAGAAGATTCCTCCTTCCAAACTGAGATTTCTTTAAAAAAAGAAGAAAAGATTATTGCACCTTATATGTTTGGTAGCGCAACAAGTATAGAATTTAGCCAGACCACAAAAAGACCCATAAATAGGATCGTCTAGACAAGAGACCTCATATAAGGACATGGAAGTGAAAATACCCACAGCTTATTCAAAGACTTCCATGGATTCTGCTCTTTCTGGACTCAGAGAGAAAATGGTAATGGAACTTCCACACAGGAACACACACAGAGACATACACAAACACATACACATGTAGACATGCACACAGAGACATATATAAAGACATATATACACACTCACATACACGAGACATACACAGACACACACAGAGCCATACACACATAGACACCGACATACACAGGCACAAACACATAAAGACAAACACTTTCTCTTGTTTATCTTCGGTGTTTCTCCTAAAGTTTCACAACTGCTCATAACTTTATCTTTGTAACTCATAAGAATGCAGCCCTCAAACCATCCCTCCATCAATCCTCTCAATCTCCAGCTCTCTATGTTTGTTGGTGTGTTTGTCTGTTGTCTGTCTCTGTCTCCCTCCTCCCTCTATTCCTCCCTCCCTCTCTTATGTGTTTGTGTAGGTGTCAGACTCTCACTGGCCATGTATCTAAGGAAGACCTTGAATTTTTGCTTTATTTTTCTTTACCCACAAGTGCTGGGATTTATAGGAGGGGACAACCAAACCTAGTTTTATGTGGCAATGAGATCCAATCACGGCCTCCTGTGTACTAGGAAAACACTCTAATAGTTGAGCTACAACCCTGGCCCTGCTCTACACAGTTAAACCCTAATACGCATCCCATCTCCTGAGTTTGGTTTCCACAAAAATCTTACACTTTGCTAAGAATCTACTGCACCCTATGTGCAAACTCACAGTTTAGTGGTCTCTGTAACACAACCAAGAAGTGGCACAACAGCAGACGGAGACTTTCTGATGTGCTCTGTGCTGTCTTGCACAAAACTGCCAAGGAGATGCACGCTCATTACCCACCTAACTAATGGTTCATGAGCCAAAAGCATGCGCAAATAACAACTCAAGTTTCAATGTCATTTTCTATACATATTTTAAATAATTAGCACGTGCCTCAGAAGGCATTCCTTATCTGCTCTTAAGAGTGCACAGTTCCTCAAAGTGCACAGCTTTCTTTCCCACATCCAAGCATGTTATCTAATTAGCTTTACTTTCCTAACTTTTCTCTGTACAAATAAAAACACCCCACACCAATGGCAAGAAATCTGAGTAATCATTTTTCTTTTGTCCTATAATATTGTCCAAAAGACTCCTGAGGGAAATCCTGAAAAATAGAGGGTCACATAATGGGGAAAACCTATGCACAGCAAGCTCTGAGAACTACAGTTGATTCAACCCTAGGACTAATGACTGTCTGATCACAGAGCCTGGGAAATGAATGCAGGGAAGCTATCAGCCAGAGCAGGAGAAAATACTATTTCATTCTCATTCTTCCTGAATTATATTTTCTGAAGTCCAAAATTACTTAAAGAAGGAAGCCTAAGTAATTTTAGAGTAGCTAGAACATTTCCAGCACATTAGGGAAAATACTTATTTGCTTATGATTATAAGGGTTTTTTTTAACCAAATCAATGATATGGTTAATTTAATCATTTCATCTTGTTATCAAAGGCCAAACTGCAAATTTTATGTCTTATAATAGATTTCTTCTAAATGAAGAATAGGTTTCAGTTTCTTCAGAAAGTAACCCAAACTGGAATTTGAATATGATAATAAAGCATGATGGAATGATTATTTTAAGCATGTATTGTGGTGTGTGTATGTCTGTGTGAGTGTGTGTGTATGTCTGTGTACATGTGTGAATGTCTGTGTGCATGTGTGTGTGTGTCTGTTTGCATGTTCTGTGTGTGTTCCAGTGTATACTTAGTCGCCGTGAGAGAAAGAATAAAAAGGGAAAAAAGGCATTAATCTAGCCAACTCTGTGAGACATAATCTTATTTGATACTGGATTCTTATTTGTATAATATCTTTCACCATGTACTTTCCATAATCATCTATCCTCCTCTGGAAAAGCTCTAACATCCAAAATACCCACGATATGTAAGTATGAATGACTAATGTCTTTTCAAAACATTAAACAGGCTTATAGAGAAGTCAGTTAAAATATGTAGCTATGTGCAGCTTATAGTGCAGTCGGTTAAATCATGTAGATATGTGTATAGTCAGCTGTCTCATTCTGTCTGCCATAGGTGTTCTGCCAGAGAAGCCAACAGACAGTCCAACTGGAGAAGACGCCAAAGCACAGCATGCCCCACTCGGAAAGGCTCAGCAAGTGCTCACGTGGTACTCTATCACTTTTGCCTTTTCTCCCTCCAGACAAGGTGTCTCTCTGAACCTGGAGCCAGGCTAGTGACAGCAAGTCCCAGAGAGTGATTTTCCTATCTCCCCCTCTCCCCAGGACTGCAAGTGTCATCACTGGTTTCAGCCATGGGGTCCAGGGACTCACTAAGCCATGTTTCTACTCTTAGTCAGATTTTTTTTTATGTCTTGAAGAGACCTAGGTTGATTCTGTTATATTTATATTTTCATGATTGCTTTGTCCTAAATGCAAGTCAATGAGACAACTATGTATTGTGAGAAGAAGTTGCCTCTGTGGGTCCTTACACTGGTATTGAGTCTGCCTCCTGTAGGCTCTTTATTAAAATGTAAATAAGTTAACTGAAACGCCATCTTCGAAATATCATTAACATATTTTCTTTTGTTTATTTTATATTTTTTCTTCTTTCATACATTATATCCTGATCACAGTCTCTCCTCCCACCATTCCTCTCAAAAGCACCCCCTTTCTCTCTGCCCCCAGTTCACTCTTCTTCTGCTTCCCTTCAGAAAAGCATGGGCCTCCCAGGCATATACACTGAGAACACCATAAGAAGTTACAATGAGACTCGGCACAACCCTGACATCAAGGTCTGATGAAGTAACCCAGTAGGAGGAAAAGGGCCCCAATAGTAGGCAAAGGAGTCAGAGACACCCCCCACTCCCACTGTTAGGAGTCCCACAAGAAAACCAAGCTGTTGCTGAATATTAGCTTACCAATGTGTTACATTTGTTTATCCTGTGGAATATTTGTTTAATGATACAAAGATGTGTTGTATTCTTTTATGTTGCAATTTTTTAACTCTAAAGCTATGTTACTTTGCCTGCCTAAAACACCTGATAGATAAATAAAAATAATAAAGAGCTTAACGGTCAATAGCTAAGCAGGAAAGAGAAATAGGCAGGTCTGCCATGCAGAGAGAATAAACGGAAGAGGAGGATTGAGAAAAGGAGGAGAGGAGGACACCAGGGGCCAGCCGCCTAGCCACACAACCAGCCATGGAGAAAGAAAGGAAGAAACACATATAGAATTAAGAATGGTAAAAATCCCAGAGGCAAACTATAGAAGAGAAATTAGTCAATTTAAATGTAAAAAAAAAAAAAAACTGGCTAGAAACAAGTCAAGCTAAGGCCAGGCATTCATAAGTAAGAATAAGTCTCCATGTATGGATTTGGGAACTGGATGCCTGGCCCCCAAAGAGTTAAAAAAAAAAGACTCTACACCAAACTACACAACCACAGAATATAGAATATATACAGAGGACCTAGCTATCAACATATCGGTTGAGAACACCACAAGAACACAGCCCGCAGAATCAACTAAGCAGGTCTCTTTGGACTCACAGAGACAGAACTGAAGCAACAATCATTAATACATTATCAAGAGTCCTTTATCTTTGGCTGAAGACAAGTCCACTGTGGCATGCATTGAGAGTGTGGCCTGTGTGCATAGACATGTGCTCAGGGAATGTACGAGAGGAATGTTTGATAGAAAAGGAAACAAATCCTGACTCCACAGGACTGTGCCAGGGACAGTAGAAAGACACTAAGCACCTGCAGCAGGGACATAAACGTCCCTGCGGAAGATACCTGCTGCCAGTTCCAACACTGACTCCTTAGCACTGGGCCCACAGCACTTCTGCATTCTAAACAGCTCTTCATGAGAGGGAAAGGTAAAACCCCATGAGGCTTGGGCTCATGTCTCCATACAGCATGTGACTGGCTTCTTCCAAAGGTCACAGGGTTATCCGTACACCACTAAAACTGCACTGAGCAGTGGCCAGTCAGTCGCTGCTGCAATGTCAACCCCTTGTCCCCAGGGACTTTGGCAAGTCACATCCTCAGACTTGAGGTGTCATTTGCTAACCAGTCTCACCCCAGCCCCTGGTGTTCTTCTCCTGAAGCCCCATCTGCGCTCTCCTCCTCTCTTCTCACACTCACTGCCTGCATGAATTGGGGGTAGGACTCGCCAGAGTCATCTCATCTTTGCTATTTCAAATTGAGTAAGACTTAGGCAAAAACAAGTGTCTGCTTCTACTGTAATAAATTGCAGTAGACTGTACTTTTTCCTCCTATAATCCAGAGGCTGGATTATCCAAGATCAAGATGCCAGGCCATTAACTCTTGCTGAGGGTGCTCTTCCTAGCTTCAAGTCAATCACTGCCATGATTATCTCTTAAGGCACAGACGAGGAAAGAAATGACTCAGTCTCTTTTCTAATAGAACATTAATCCTATCATATTAGATCCCATCTATTTAGCTCTGTTCTTTAGAAAAACTCCAAATACCATCCAATTGTGGGTTCAGACTTTCAACATGGTAGCAAGAGAATTCATTAAGCACCTTTCTTCCTCTGACTTATGCAATTTGTAGTTTTCATTCACAGAAAAAAATTCATTCTACCCTACCACCCCCAGAAGTCATAATTCACCCCAGCACCCCTTCTAAGCCTACTGACCTGGGCTTCATCTGAAAAGCTTCTAAACCAGACATGGCTAAGACTTGGAGTGTGATTCACCCAGAGACCAAGTTTCCCTCCAGCTGCCAACCTGGGAAGTTAAGCTGTGCTTCCAAGCTGCACTGGAGAGCCAGGCACATGACAGACATACCTGTCTCAAAATGAAGACATCACGAGTAAAGGGTGGCAGGCCTTGAACATACCAGAGTTTACTAAGTCAAATCCCGCTAGCTTTTCAGGCTGCAAAGCAATCCTCTGCAGGTGGATGCTTACCACTTACTGGGAGGATGGCTTTGATTTGGAGACCCACTAGGACAACAATCCTGTCCTGCTGACTCTCTCAGACTGGGATCCCACTCTTAAAGCCCCAGAAAATCCTATTCCATGGACTCAATATGAAGCTGTCTTTCTTTGAAAACAAACCAATGGCCTCAGTTATTTCATAACTGCTTTGGAATGAACATTCCTCCCTCCCAAAGGGTTAAAGATTCTGTAAGGTTGATTGATTGAATATAAGTTCTATGCTCATGGACAAATGGAACATTACAGAGCCAAATTGTTATGGACTATCTTTAGCTTCATTAATAACCATTCCTCCCTCCCTCCCTCTTCCCTCCCTTCCCCCCATATATGTATGTATGTATATATATTTGTATTTCACTGGAAATGTAAGAAAGACACAAGATAAGCTTTCAATGTTTACATAGAAATTCTCTGCTTAGGAGCTGACTCCATCTTTCACATTTTGCCTTCGTAGTTTAAGGCGTGTTCTCATCCTTTACAACAATGATCAGTTTTTCTAGTGCCCAGCAATGTTTCTCCATTCTACCATGATGCTTTTACCATCTGCATTTCTAGCTACAGTTGTGCAGCACTCATGATTACATGCCTGTTCTCTGATGAGACAATCTCTGTCCCCCTGTCATCTACCTGAACCGTTGCTGCAATCAGCTCTCAGGTTCCTATCTTGCCTTCCAGAACTCTTCAAGGCTTTTTTCACTCCCAGAACAACACCCATATTTAACAATTGTCTATGACTGCCACTATTTAGCTCCACTATTTAGTGGAGGTCACATCGGAGTGACACCATGCTGGTTTCAGTGAATATGTGCTCTCTGGTTCCCAGATTCTCATTGTGTCTTCAGTGACTTTCCTAGGTGGATTTTCATGAGGGAACAGACATACAGGCATGCAGAGACAAAGAAGCTGTCCTTTGCATGGAGCCTTCCATCTATCACCATCTGTTTCTGTGAGTTCATTTCATCACGACAATGCCCTCAAATGTTGTTCCATAAAGATTAGGACCTCAAGGTCTGTATTTGTCACAGGGTACAATTCAGGTCACAGGTCCAGGGAAGCTATACTTCCATTAGCATTTGAGGGGAGTCTGAGACTGACAGTTTGAGGACCTTAAAAGGGTATTTTCTGGAATGTACTCCCATACATCTTTTTGGAAAGACACACAAAATAAGCTGTAACTGAGTGAACTTCTTAGGAACAAGCTATGGTGCTGAATCGCTCAGCATTCTTGTCACAACAACAGAATCACAGTACCAAGAAAGTCTAGGATGAAGACTTATTTTGTCTCACAGTTACAAAGGGTTCAGTCCAGGGGTAAGGGGACACATTGCTTTCAGATCCAGAGCAAGGCAGAAGACTCAGGTGAAAGGGTTTGTGACAGGAAAAGTATCTTGTAGTCTTTCTTCATCCTATCCAATATCTGGCTCCTTTGGAGAAATGAGCAGAGTTTCTGCTTACATAATTCTATAATCTCTCTATCAAGTAAAAGTCCATCACAGCCAGAAAGCAGAGACAGGGATGATGGGGATAGAGGGCACATGTAAAAAACACACCCCTGTGATATCCTTCCTCAAACGACACCAAGACCTCTAGTCTTTACCATTTCCCTAACATGCCACCAAATCACTAGTACATCAATAGATTAACCCATTGGTCAGACCAGAATCTGAATAATTCAGTCACTTCTCAAAGCCTCCTTCTGAACACTGCATTAGGGACCAAGTCTACAACACATAAATTTTAGAGAAAATACCATATCCAAACCATAACAAATAATCTCAGATTCATGTGGCCGATGGTCAGAATACAATATGCTATCCAGCACAAGCCTTCAGACACCTAAGAAAATGAAAGCCCCTGATCCCCAGTAACTAAAAAATGTTTTTCTTGAGAAGGACCTTTAGATATAACCTTGAGAAGCATACAGGTTGAGCAATATCTTCAAAAAGTTACTAAATATAACAAACATATCATCAAACAATTTAGAAACAGCACAGTAAATGAAACTCAGTAGAAAGTGATGCTAATTAAATGCAAATAGTCTTTGGTGTGTGGGGCAATTATCTCTCATTCAAACATTACATATGGAATACTGCAGGCATCATTTCCTTTATGAAAGGAAACAAATGCTCCCAAATACACCATCAAGTTATCCAACACAAATGGCCCAAACCCTTTGCTGATGGGCTGAGATCCAGCTGATATTTTTCCACATATACAACACAACCAACTACATTAGCTTCCGTTCAGCAGGTGTTTGAACATCACCATAAATGACTGTGCTACCAAATTAAGAATGTCCTCATCTGTTTCTTCATCGCTAGCAATATATTCCCATGCAAACAAGTTAACACACAATTTGTTGTTGTATTTTTTTGTCAGAAAAGCTTGAATAGTACCTATGCAATTTTCAACAACAAGGTGTGCCTTGGGTTAAGCTGTGGTTTATGGTTTTGAGTGAAATTGCAGTTAACATGATGTACTTGGTAAAGGGGACTGGATGTACTTAACTGCTGCTAAAATGTGAACTCTAACAAGACTTTGAAGAAAAGGGATAGATACTTCTCTGCACAGAAAATGAGTGTTGATATATTCTTTAGTTGATCGTTTACCCAAAGTCTGGGCCCTGGAATTCCTGGTCTGCAGAATTCATAGGGATAAAAGTAGTTGTAATTCTACAAAGAACTTAAAGAAAGAAGAAAAGAAACCATTATCCAGGAAGCATGAGAAATGGACAGAGAACTGTTCAAAAGAGACAATTACAGTGAAAACGTGTGAATGAATGACCTTCCTCTTGCTATGACAAAATGCTGAACAAAATAACAACTTAAGAGGAACACTTATTAGAGCTCACAGTTCACAAAGGGACAGAGTCTGTCATGACATGGAAGGCATGGCTACTGCAGCAGAATGTGGCTGGTCACCTTGAATATTCAGTCAGGAGACAGAAAGCATGAATTCTGCTATTCACCTAGCTTAATCTATTTTATTCAATCTAGAACCCAAGCCCATTGTATGGAGACATCTACCCACATTTAGGAGCAGTCTCCCTTTCTTCCCTCCAGAAAGTTAAACCTTTCTGAACCGTCTGTCTTAGTGTTCTATTGCTGTGACGAGATACCAGGCCCATGGAAACTCTGATAAACCATTTAATTGGGGCTACCTTACAGTTTCAGAGGTTTAGTCCATTATCATCATGGTGGGAAGCATGATGGCACACAGACAGACACAGTGCAGAAGAAATAGTTGAGAGTTCTACATGCAGATCACCAGGCAACAAAAAGAGAGAGAACCACTGGGTCTAGTTTGGGTACTTGAAACCCCAAGGTATCATTGGCACACTTCCATCAACAAGGCCATACTTCTTAATCCCTGTCAAGTGGTGCTACTCCCTAATGACTAAGAATTCAAATATATGACTCTATAGGGACCAGTCCTATGCAAACCACCACATCACCCTTAGAGACAGAACCAGAGGGATATGTTAAAAGGAGAGTGGGTCCCTTGTTTGACCTGGCTGCCTGGCTAGCTTACACCCAAAATAACCACACAGAAACTGTATTCATTAAAACACTGCTTGACACATTAGCTCTAGTTTCTTATTGGCTAATTTTTACATCTTAATTTAACCCCTATCTATTAATCTGTGTATCGCCATGTGACTGTGGCTTACTGGCAAGATTCTAACCAGCTTCTGTCTCAGGCAGAAGATCCATGGCATCTCTCACTCTGTCCTTCTTCCCAGCATTCAGTTCTGTCTTCTCCACCTACCTAAGTTCTGCCCTATCAGGCCCAAAGCAGTTTCTTTATTCATTAACCAATGAAAGCAACACATGAACAGAAGAGCCTCCTACACCAGGGATACTTTCACACCTTTTAGATTTCATCAAGATGAATGATCACAGCATGCTTCATAAACTTTTATCCCCATATTATCTGTTAAATTTGCTTTAGTTTATTCATGTGTGTGTTCCTGATTGGATATGTGTGAACTATGAGCATGCAGGTGCTCATGGAGGCCAGGTGGGGGTGTCTGAGATTGGAGTTACAGATGGCTGTGAACTGCCATGTGCGTGCTGGTAATCAAGCCTTTGGTCCTTTGTGAGAGTAGTCAGTGCTCTTCACAACTGAGCCATTCTGGCTGACTCCCGACCAGCGGAATAAACAACAGCCAGACTCAGGATTCTTCTCGGATCATGCTTTATTGGAGAGCACTTGGTTGAGGAGCGGGAGGCGAGAGAGAGCGAGGTCTAAAATGGCGGCTGCTTATATAGGGAGATTTGACACGACTCAAGCCTTGATTGGCTGCCATATACCCGTTGGCACCAGAGTCCTCGGGATTGGTTAGGGACACCTAGGTTATTGCGCATGCGGGAAGCGCCTGGACGCTCAATCCGGAAGCATTGCCAAATATGGAATTGTTTACCTCCAAACTGCAAGGATGCAAGCGTCATCTTGTAATGGCATTTGTGCCTATGGCTCCCTGCAAGCCATCTCTCCAGTGCTCTAAGTTTCTTTTCCCCATAGTCCCCTGATGGATTTTGTTCACTATAATGGTGTTTTACACCAACAAAACATTCTGAAAGTGGGATTCCAGCCTGCTGTGAGGCCCTCCACATGGGTAGAATATTAACCCAGAAGTGATCCTCGGAGGAGAACAGTTACTCTGCCGGCCTTCTCCTTCCTATCCTTCTTACCACTCTTCCTTTCCTTTTTGTCTTAGAGGAGAATGGAGCAGGATTATACCCATTTTCATTTTTACTTATGATAAAAGAATAGATACTAGCAGATCACAGTAAACTGCTGAAATGACTGAAAGTAATCCCTTAACAGAATCGTTTGCTGATACCTTGAGTGTTTATGATTCTGGCCTTGGCCTTTTCAGCATCCCAGGAGGCCATGCAGAGCTTCAACAGACAGAACTTATTTCCACAATACTACAATGCACATCTTTTCACAAGGTAACATCTTGGGATTCTGTATCTTGCAAACAAGGACAATTTAAATGTTTTTCTCTTTCTGGCAGCTTCCAATTATTGTTATCACTTTACATAATTCCTCCCAGTATGGGTTACACTGGCTGTTATGTTGTGTTTTGTTTTACATTCCCTTTCTAAACCAAAGAACCCCTTAGACGGTAAAGTTGGGAGTTTTATGTCAAGCCAATTGACTTTTTGACACATTTGCTTGGTTCTTCTACCTACTAATTGAAGTAGTACAATTAAAAGACTATACTTGCTGTGCAGTGATGGCATGTGCCGTTAATTCCAGCTCTTGGAGGCAGAGGTAGGTAGATCTCTGTGAGTTCAAGTCAAGCCTGGTCTACAAAGCAAGTTGTAGTACAAGCCAGGGCAAGACAGACAAACCCTGTCTTAACAAACAAACAAACAAAGACCATGGTCTTTGTTTTAGATTAGCTAAGGTGGAAGGACGGGACTCACCTGGCATTTAGAGGACCATTAGAGAGCTCTTTCCAGACACATAAGAGCCTCAGTATTCTTTATACAATTTTATTTCTTAATCATCTCTAAAATAGTGGTATGTCTGACATTTAATGACATGTTAGATCTTAGGAAATTTGGGGGATGGCGACAAAATTTATGAATGGATAGTTCCATCATTAGATGGGAGTAGCAAGGGTTCTTTGGCCCTCTTTAGTAGCTTACTCCAATAGCATGAGGTGTTTATAGTTACTTTAGTCTTGTACTTATGCTATAATAGTCCCTGAGGGTTCCCAAGGAGCCCACTGACGTGCTCCACCAAAAGACTTCCCTTATTGCATCTCTATGGAACTGTACGCATAGTCACTGACCCTCCAATGGCCCTCTGATCCCACCTACAGAATAGGACTTCTACTCTTAACACATTATGCAAAGGCTGCCTTTGCTCATGCTGCTTTTCTCTTGAGAAAATTGGACACTTACTCAGAGATGAGTCAGAGAGTGTGGAAGGACACCATATGGAGTCATGTCACTTCATGAATCGATTCTGAAAATTACTGTGATTTTAAGATAAAGTTCAAATTTTTCAGGACTGAAGTAGTTCAGAGGCCATAACCCATCAGGTCTATTTTATTTCAAGATAGCAAAAATATGAAACTTTTAAACTTAATATAAGATTAAAATGTCACTCTGAACAATCACAGGGTGAATAAGGAAAAATTCAAATTTCAGTCATTAAACAGATTTGGACACATCAGTCAAGCATATTCTATATTATAAGACCTACAGGCGAAAACTGGAATGAGACCCTTATTGTCATGATTTGTTACCAGTAGCCTTTTCAAAATGAGAGTTCACATTTGTAAGAAATATATATACAAACAAGTTGATCTGGAATACAGTACTGAATTACAGTTTTGAAAAATATGCCACTTTGGTATCCATGGACCCTGATCAAATGAACATATTAAAAAATAAAATCACATCCATTACTACATGTCTGGAAATTTTAACAAATACTGAGTGTTCAATAATATTAGTAACTTTTTCCTACTTTGAACAACCACAGAAAGAAAATGTCCTATAATCAGATGGTCATACCTATTTCTCTTCTCAGAAGAACTCTGAGATCTACAGGCTGAACTACCAACTTGTCCTACATCCACAATTTTGTTATTAAAAAAAAATCAAAAATGTGGGTCAATTACAAGCAAAAAAATTTAGCATCATTCTGGAGCCTAAAAGACTCAGTGTTTGGTGAAAGTCTGCTTTATCGTAGAAGGCAACTTCTTGCTCTAGCTGTATCCTCATGTGATGGAAGGGGCAAGGTATCTCTTTGGAACTAATTCCACTTATGTGTATAAAAGCATTCATGCCATAGCATCCCTTAAATGTCTCAGAAGTAGACAAAAGCCCAAGATTTACCTACTATTAGGCATGTATTACATTCAGGTGCCCACCTGCCTGTCTTCCGTTCTGTATTATAAGCTCCTGAAAACCAGCTTGCTGCTCACTTCTAAGCACTCTTCTTAGCATTTACTAAGGTCCTGATGTTCATATATCTAAAAGTATACCTAACTAATTATATTAGTGGGTGACTGTTTTTAATAATTACTAAAGTATACACTATTAGAATCAGAAGTGATATTAAAGAGTTGTTGGGATTAACCACTATCTGGTGCATGAAGATGTCTCTAATGGGGCTTGCAATTTCCATCAATCTATGGGTAGAGAGATACTTAGAGGGCTGTTTGATTCTATGTCCATTAAGCAAAATAACAAGAGGAGATAGGTTCATCCCTGGGAACTTTGAGCTCCCCAGTCATGTATTCTTGTTGAATTTACACCAGACATGCGTTCTTTCCTGTGGGACATGATTTGAATGCCGTCATAAAGCCATTGGTTATCCACGTAGCATTCATGCCACTGCTGTACACATAGGCAATTGCAGGGTTCACAGCTGGATAAGACTGCTGATGGCTTTTCTCTCCCAGCAGCCTATGTAGTACATTCTGATACTGTGAAAGCTGGCCATCTGGAAAGAAGCTTTCTCGTCAGTATCAGTTTGATGTATCCATGTCCCGTGATGGAAGCTTGTAGAGTCATGAGGATTAGGGCCTTGCCATCAAGATCTAGTGGGCAACTAAGAACAAGGAAAATACTGTGTCCTGCTTGGTTGTTATCACTGTGATGAAATCTCATGGCTAAAAGCAACTTGGCTATGAAAGAGTTTATTTCATCATGTATTTCAGGTTACACTAAATCACTGAGGGAAGCCAAGGCAGGATCTAAACAACCATGAAGAAACACTAATTATTGGTTTGCTCATTTGGGCCAATCAGCATGTTGCCATCAATATAGTGAATCAGTGTAATACCTTGTGGAAGAGACAAGAGATCAAGATCCCTTTGAACTGTGTTATAACACAGGGCTGGAGAGTAAATAAACCCTGGAAGTAAAACTGTAATGGTATACTGCTGGCTTCACCAGCTGAAAGCAAATTGCTTCTGGTGGTTCTTATGGACAGGTACAGGGGGGAAAGTATTGGTCACATCAATAGCTGTATGCCATATTCTAGGAGATGTGTTAATCTGCCCAAGTAAGGACACCACATCTGGCATAAACAGCTGCAGTCAGATTAGTTTGCAATAGTCAACTGTCATTCTACATGATCCATCTGTCTTCTGCATAGGCAAACTGTATAATGAGGGCTTGGATTTGGTCTTTGCTAATTGAGCACTATGTCTGCTGGAGGAGTTTCTCTTCCAGTACACTCTTAGAAACGTTCAGATTCTCTGTGTGCATCTGGAGCTGGTCAATTCTGTCGTCACTAAACTCATGGTTTTCCTTTGACACTTTCTCAAAAGATGCTAAAAGGGACCAGTCACCATCATTATTTTCCTTAATTTTCCACACATGGCTTTTGTACATAGACTGACTAAATTCCTTACTCCTCACAAGAGATGAATCAGGAGCATCAAATGCAATTATTTGTGTGATAACTTCTTTAAACATTCACACTGGATTTCCAGTGCTATCCATGCAACCAGTGGAGTCTTTAGTGACTGTAGATTCCTTCTAGTTGGAAGACCAGCTTCACATAATGCCATGCCCACCAGAGGGTAGGCACCTCAGCATTTTCAATCTAGCACTGGAAACCTAGAGGGCTCCCGTGCCTAGCCCATGATGAAAGTTCAAAAGCATTTATTCTCATATCTGCGAGGAAACTAGTAGCAAGCACAAGGGTGAATTAACTCAGGGGCAAGACAGTAGGCCAAGCAAGCAAAAGGCAGGCTCACCTTCCTTCTGCCATCTGCTTTTTATCCAGGATACTACCAGAAAGGTGAGACTTCCCACTTTGATCAAAGCAATCAGGTAGCAAGATGTCTCTGTCAATTGTAGAATTTTGTAAGTTGCTTATAATGAACTTATCGCTTACTTAGATAATATTATATCCTTTTGGAATCTTTGATGGAGTTGAAGAATTTATAGTTATAGTTATATTTTTCCTTAGTTTTGATAAAAGATAAAGTAGATATAAATATTGTAACTGTAATTCTTGCTTTATACCTGTTTGTAATTTTACTATGTTAAAGTTAAAACCTTCCTTTTTTATTTAAACAGAAAAGGGGAGGTAATGTGGGAGTCCCCTCTGTGTGCTGTGATTACCCTTAATGAATAAAGAAATTACCTTGGCCTGTTGATAGGGTAGAACTTAGGTAGGCAGGGAAGCCAGAACTGAATGCTGGGAGAAAGAAGGGCAGAGTTAGAGAGACACCATGGAGCCACCAGAGACAGACATGTTGAATCTTTGCCAGTAAGCCACTGCCATATGGCGATATACAGATTACTAGAAGTGGGTTAAATTAAGATGTAAAAGTTAGCCAATAAGAAGCTAGAACTAATGGGCCAAGCAGAGTTTTAATTAATACAATTTCTGTGTGATTATTTCAGTTCTGGGCAGCTTGAATGAACAAGAGGGCCTTCCTCCTCCTATACAGGCCAGTTCTTCAGGTGAGACTACATACTCAGGTGGTTCTCATCTGTGGCAACTTGAGATTATAAGCTGCCATAATGGCCTGTATTGCTTTGGGGCTCTTCGGGATAAGTACGATCAACAACTCACTACTGGTCAAAATGCAGAGAACAGCTGTTTGTGGAATGCTCAGCCATAAACAGGGCATCTGAATTTGCATCCTTCTGCAAGGTTCCAGGAACACTGATGAGGAAGGACCAGAAATATTGCAAATGCCATAGATCAAATAAGAACCCTGTTAAACATGGCCATCTGGACAGGACAAGAGCAAAGTGCCCATGAACTCATAGCAGCTGTGTTTTTCTGCACAAGACCAAGCCTGTCAGCACCCAGTATGGAGGGGACAGGCTTATAAACTCCATATTCTTCCTGAGAAAATATTGATAATTAATGCCTGCTAGAGAAGGGAGAGGGGTTTCTGTTTTTTCTTTGTTTTTTAGGAGTATGGCCTCTGGAAGGTTGACCATGCTCCAGTGGAAAGCTTGGCACCCTTGTGTATGTGGCAGAACACACTAGGCTCAGTGAGTTAAGGGGGACAGCAAGGTGGCTTCATGGTGATGAAACAAGCTGCTCTTACAGTGGACCTGGATTTGGTTCTCAGTTCCCATCTGGTGGCTCACAACCATCGATAATTCCAGCTGCAGGGGACACTGACCTTAGCAGACACCAGGTATACAAGGGGTGCACATATATACATGCAGGAATAACGTTCATCCACATAAAATAAAAAGATATGACATTGGGAGATGGGTCAGAGGTGAATTGTGTTAATCTCACCTGCTGAGAATAAGGCCATTACCACGGTTTAAAGTCAAATTTCAAGCAAGTTTTAATTAAATACTGGCCAGGTTGTTGGACTCTCTCGTTTCCCAAATAATGGGGCCATGGTTTGCAGGGGCTTAAAATGGCAAACCTCAGAATTCACTGCATCTCAGGAGGTCCAATCAGGGGCAAGAACACATCCTGACATACTTCCTACCTACATTCCTCCCACTTACGTCCAATCAGGGGCAAGAGTACACTTGACATACTGCTTGCTTACCTCCTGCCCACATGTGATTAAGCACATCCAGTGCAGATGGGTCAAACAACCTTGTTTAGGGAGTGAAAACATGGGGCTTGTTATCTCCCATAAACAATACCTCTAGCATCTCAGGAACTATCTGTCTTTGGGCTAACGGCTTTCAGAACAGAGGCATATTTATTTCACGAATCTCTTAGGCATACTAATTGAAACTGAAAATGTAACGTTGGCTCTTACATTCTTGGGAGAGTTAGGGGGAGAGTGGGGATGAATGTGTTCAAGTTCAAAATACACTGTATGCAAGTATGAAACTTTCAGAGAATTAATAAAATCGTTTTATTAAAAAAGAATCTTTGGGGATAAAAAGAACTTCATTAAGTAGATCAGAAGACAGTGTTCTGAGAGCCCTCCTGTGCCTCATCTCTCTTAGATGGAAGAATCACAGACGGTCCACAGATGAAAGTGTACTAATGTGGTGCATTATCACCATAATTTTTGTAAAATACACATATAAATTGTGATAGTAAAGCAATACAGCTCTTAATTTCTCTTCTAATCATTACAAACCCAGAGATAAAAGACCCAAAAGTTTTCCCACTTTAGCCATAAAAAAATAAGATTCACTCTTATGATTTTATTTTTAAGTGTGTGAAGTGTGTGTGTGTGTACATAAACTCGTGTACTGCAGGTGTTCATGGGCATCAGAGGCATAGCATTCCCCGTGAACTTGGGTGCTGAAAACTAAACTTGTATCTTCCGAGCTACTGAGTCAGCGCTCCATCCTAGGGTTAGCTCTTTTCAGCTGCACTCTTTGCACTGCCAGCGGGGTGGGGGTAGGGAAGAGGAGAGGGAAGTAAGGCTGTGGTCCAGATGTATTATATGAGAAAAGAATAAAGAAAAAAAAAGTCTGGGTCTAAGTAAGAGACTGGGGACACATAAAGAATTAAAATGGGTTCCACCCTTCTCTTGCTTGTCTTGTGTTTTCAGTAAAGGGGTACAATTCATATAGTTGGCAGGAAGCCTGTGAAGAAAGTGAGCTCCATTCTAGGCTTCAGTGGGTTGTAGTCAGAGTAACTCTGGAGTGCACATACAGAGCCCCAGCTTGTGCAGAAAGGTCTGAAGAGCCTCAGTCTCTTCGGCGTCATTCTAAGCACCATTTTTGTGAGGGCACTTTCACCCTGGTTCAATTTAAACACAAAGACCTCCTCACTGAGCGCAAGAACACTTCTTACCTGAGGTTCCATCCAGGAGGGAACTGAAACAAATCTGCTGTTGTTGGGCAAAGGTTCTATGGTGATATTTAAGATAATCATCAGTCTGACTACAGGGCAAGGCCAGTTCAGGCACCCTCTCTTCTATTGCTTAGGGTCTTAGCTGAGGTCATCCTTGTGGATTCCTGGGAATTTTTCTAGAGCCAGGTTTCTTGCAAACCTCCTAATGGCTCCCCCATTAAAGATATCTCTTTCCTTGCTCTCATATCTGTCCTTCCTCCATCTCAACTATCCCATTCCCTCAAGTTCTGATGGAAACAGAGGCAGAGACCCACATCGGAGCACTGGACTGAGCTCCCAAGGTCCAGTTGAAGAGTGGAACGAATGAAAATATGAGCAAAGAGGTCAAGACCATGAAGGGTCCATCCACTGAAACAGTTTCCCTAAGCTAATGGGAGCTCACCAACTCTGGCTGGACTGGGAAGGAACAAGCATAGAACCAAACTAGTCTTTCTGAATGTGGTTGACAGTTGTATGGCTGGGGCAGACTGAGGGGCCACTGGCAGTGGTGCTGGGATTTATCTCTACTGCATGTACTGGCTTTGTGGGATCCTATTTTCTTTGGATATATACCTTGCTCAGCCTAGATATAGTAGGGAGGGCCTTGAACTGTCCACAGAGCAAAGTGCCTTACCCCCTCTAAGGATTGGTGGGAGGGTGTGTGGAGGGAACAGAAGGAGGAAAGGGAGCAGGAATTTGGATTGGTATTTTTTTTTTTAAAAAAATCTAATAAACTAAAAAAACCAAAAAAGCAGAACTGCTGACTAACAGGATGCTACTCACACAGTAGGGAACCTCTAACACACTGCAACCATGCCTCTGCCCACGCTCACCAGTGCCCTCATCAAGGCCCCAGAGGAAGTGATATGAAAGCAAGTCTGGATGAAGGGCATGGGATGGGGGAAGTGGGGGTGGCATTTATGGCAGTAAGATGATCCCGAGGCTCCTCCCCAGCTGCAGGAGGTAGGAATCTCCTCACAAATAAGACGTGCAAAGGCATATGAGCATCGTTCATTGCGCTTTCCTTACTGGTAGCTGATCACATTGCCCAGAAGAAATCAGTTCCCTTGGTGTTCACCAGTCAGGCTGGACAGAGGTTGCTATTCACTGTTTTGCTTTGTAATAAACTCATTATCAAAATAATGGGCACTTAAGGAGCAGCAAGGGCAAAAGAATGTGTTTGTCTTTGAGAACTTTCACCTACCGAGAGAAGGGACTCAGATGGTTTCTCTGCTTTTCCTTGTGACAAGGAGCACAGATGTTTGAACTCCATTCCAAATTTTCTTCCAAAAATCATCCTAAAATGCATTGCACTTTGTCGAATATAATAAATGCCCATGCTAAACATTAAAACAGTGGTCCTTAATCTTCCTAATGCTGTGACCCTTTAGTACAGTTCCTCATATTGTGGTGATCCCCAGCCATAAAATTATTTTGTTGCTACTTCATAACTGTAATTTTGTTACTGTTACAAATCATAATGTAAATATCTGACACGCAGGATATCTGATATGCGACCCCTGTGGCGTCATGAACCACAGGCTGAGAAATGCTGCACTAAAAGGTGTATCCAACCCCTCAGCGCTGCTCTCAGCTGCTTCACTCAATTTGGCTCACATTGTTTGAGAAGAAAATGCAAGCATACCCACAAGCAGACTGACAGGTTGTCTGATTCTAGAACCTCCTCAGGCAAGGTGCCTAAGCAAACCACTGCTGACCGCCTCCAAAGGCAGATGGCAGGGTGGATGCAAAAGGTTTTGACTTTTCCCCTGCTTGTCCTAGAGTCTAAAACTGTAAGAATCATACACAAAATTCGACACTAAAATATTTTATATGTAGAAACTTACTGCCACTGTGAAATTCAGTGATTGGATTCACACCTTTTATCTCAAGCCTTAGGTCTTCCTACCTCAGTCAGGTTAAACACTAGGACCAATACATGCCAGCACTATTCGAGATACTGAGTAACAATATTAACGTGTAGTCAGTGATGACCTTTCCTGACAGATTTTAATATGCTGACTTCTTACAGACTTTATACAATCATAACATACTATCTATCATCCTATCCCCAAAAGCTTGTGATTCGTTTAGCTACAACCACTTTAAAATGAATCCAGGATATATTGCAATGTGTTAAGAAGTGGCTTATGGCACCAGGGAATGTATAATTATTCCCTCCCAGCTAGTGAGTTTTGCTGACAGCAGACAATAATTGTGTATACCTACACCTTACACAACCCTAGGGCCTTTTCAGGGCAACGTACTTTGAAACAAAAATTAATGAAAAATATTCTGAAAATGGCAGCAACTATAGACAAACAGCGAAACTTATAATACAAATGTAGAGTTAGGCACGGTGATATACAACCATACTCCGGAGAGGTACCAGCCAAGAGGATTGCTTGTGCCCTGGAGCTTGAGGCTACCCTAGGCAACACAGAAAATCTCTAACTTAAAATCCAATTTGAGTTTGTCAAGAAGGCTGTGGGGATGGAGTGGAGAAAGAGGAAAGTGTGTGCATGCCAGCACGTGTGTACGTGTGTGTGTGTGTGTGTGTGTGTGTGTGTGTGTGTGTGTGTGTGTGAGAGAGAGAGAGAGAGAGAGAGAGAGAGAGAGAGAGAGAGAGAGAGAGAGAGATGGGGAACCACAAATTCCATATCATAAGAACACATTTGTGGTTGATTACATAGGAAAGGCTCTACCCACACTGCTAACAGTGAGTTCTGAATTAGCCTTCAATTTAGATATCATGCTAAAGAAGGGCTTAGGAGTGAAACGGGCTGGAAACTGGGGTCACAGCAACCCAGAGGTCCTTCGGGACTCCCATCTCCCACTGTGACTTTCCTTGCTGGGCAGCGCTGATAAACATTTCACTCTTGGGTACTACAGTTTCATATTCTGGAAATAAGTTTCCCCATATCACATGATCAAAGGAAAGATCAGCTAAACTGTGCCATAGGGATCAGAGGGATAGAGAATCCAGGAGCCCTGGCCTCAGAGGGAGCCCAGGTGCCCTCTGAGAGAGGAGGGTGAAGAGGAAAAGAAGGGAGGCAAGAAACAGGATTCTCTTCCAGCCGCAAAGCAGCTTGGGAAGGCCAATAAGATGAATCCAAGATGGCGTAGAGAAATCGGCTTCTGCACGTAAATGTCCCATCCATGAGATGGGACTGACAGCCTGAGTCTGACCGCACATCTTCCTCCACACAGCCTGGCGCCTTTATCCTATGTCTTTGTCTCTGAGGTTCTGCTGAGTGCTGGCTCGCTCTTGCCTCATGCTTGCCTTTTTCTGTTCTTCTTACATTTGTCAATTGAGTTTACTATTTATTCTTTGACAATTTCATTCACATATATAATGCATTAAGATGCATCCAACCCCCCCCCCAGGCCCTTTCCAGATTCATGACGTTTGTTTTTAGTTTGTGATGCACTTAATTGAAAAAAAAAAGCTACTTAACCATTGCATTGGGACTGCTCATGCATCATGAGTGGGCACACAACTCCTTTGGTTGGCTCTGAATAGAAAGGCTTCAAGGCAAAGTTACTTGATACAGCTCTCAGACATCCAAAAGAAATTCTTTGACAATGCTACTGAAGTAACATGAGACAGACTGAGCAGGCTGCATTTTTTTTTAATTTATTTTATGGACATTGGTATGAGGGTTTCAAATCCCCTGAAACTGGAGTTAAAGACAGTTGTGAGCTGCCATGTGTGTTTGGTTGGGGGCTTCATCCCAGCTCAGTGGAACCTCCAAATATTAAGTTTTTTTGGCCTAACAAACCTCTCCGCCGATGCAATAATCCAAATCAGACCAAATCAAACCTAATTAGAAAAAGCTAGGGTTTAATGGATGCCAGCGCTCCCGGGTGGCCCTCTGGGAAAAAACAGAGGAGGGAAAGGAGTACCAGGAAGACCATATGTTTGTTGGTGCAGGGGGAGGGGATTTAAATAGCCTATGGGAGTGGTCTTGACCCTCTCTGGGGGACGGGTCAGGGTTTGGTGGGCTTTCTAGGAGATGGAATTTGGACTGAGGCAACACCCAGGGGAGAGGGTTTGAAATGGGACTTTCCACCCAACATTCCAAAATGGATGCCAGGAGCTGGGGTGAAGCCCCCAATCAAACATTCAGACATATTTTGAATAAGGATGTTAGGGACTGAGGTGACTCTTCCGACCAAACAATGTGGGTGCTGGGAATTGAACCCAGGTCCTCTGGAAGAGCAGCCAGTGTCCTTAACTGCTGAGCCATCTCTTCAGCCTGAGCAGGCTGCATTTTTATGTATTCATGAATATATTAATTATTAATGAAAAGGAAGCCATGGATTTGAAAGACAGCACAGTGGGGTATATGGAAGGGTTTGGATGGAGGAAAGAGAAGGGGAGGACAGTGTAATTATATTATGATATTAAAAAAGAAATTAATAGTTAAATTTTTAGGAGAGAAATATTTGATAATGAAGTTCATATGTTGAAGAAAAAGTGATTTGGAGTTATGTCAGCTATTAATGGCCTAGAGAACCTTAGCATGTCTTGTTTTCTCTGGAAATCCTCTTCTTTATTTACACAGTGTGGTTCTTGTCCTGTTGTTGTTTATATTTGTTTGCTTAAGGTGGTCTGTTGAATGATGCAAACATATGATTGTGAGCTAATTTCATCCATCCTTTTTAGTCCTAGAATTGCATAAACATTAAGTGAGCACATTCAATTCCATGCTTCTGGCAAACGAGTACAATACATAGCTGTACACTTCCTAACAGTCGTGAGGAGCGGATTATGTGAATGATCACTTCCCACTCATGCAATACATTAGCTAGGCCACAATCTCTACGATCCACCTCTCAGTGCCATGGGCGAGTGTGTATAGAGTATGCAGTATCCCTTCTAATCTCATTGGTTGGAATTTTACCCAGAGCTTGATGGTATGAAGTCATGGGGTCTTTGGAGCACATTTAGGTCCTAAGCATAGAGACTCCTCTTTTAGAGAATTGTGCCCTTGTGAAAAGAACTATAAGCTCTTGACCTTACTGCCATGGGAGGACACAGGGACAACAGGGTTATTTTCAAATTAGGATGGCTTTCTTCAAACACCATTCTACTGTTGGCAGATTCGATGTTTAAATTGTGAAAGATGAATTTCTGTTAGAAAGATAAGGCTTAACCAGTACACATTTATCATGTGGTTCTTTACATAAGGATGGTCAAAATAATAAAAGAAAAAAGTTCAAAGAGAAAAGAAAGGAGAGGCGCCTATCACCAAGACTGCTGACCTGAGTTTCCTCTCTGGAACACAGTTTACAGATGGAAAGACTCCCACAGGTTGTTCTCAGAACTCCCCGCACAGCCCCGTGCAGGCACACACGTGTGCACACACATGTGCACACACACGGGGTGGAGCAACAAGAATGAAGAGGAAGGAGGAAGAAGAGGAAGAAGGGGGTGCTGGGGTCCAGCCAAGGATCGGGTTCAGGCCCTGAGGTGGGGAACAGGTGCCAGCACAAGGAAATTTTTGACCATCAAGTGAATTGCACTCTAGGGGCCCCAAACAGCTTAGGCCATCTTTATTTATACTTGAACAGAGCTTTTCTTACTAGGGTTACTTGAACGGTTTTATTATTGGCTTCTACTCTTGACTTTAATAAATTCATCATAATTTAACAAATACATTGTGATCATTATGAGAGCCCCATTGTTCCCCTTTACGCTTCCCCAAATACACCTTCCCACCCCCTGCATAACCTTATTCCAGACACAGAGTTCAGCATTTTTGTAGACTTAACTAAATGTGGAGCAAAGCACTTACGTACCTGGCAGCTACTTGAGGTTACAAAGTTAAAAAGTTATAGACATGACCACAATGATTTAAAGACAACAATATTCAAGCCCAGACAATTCTTTCATCTCTGCAAGATATATTTTTATATTGTTCTGTTTTTCATAAGAGGGTCCCATGCCTCAATCTCTCTGTAAAAGGCAGACTGTGACAAAGCAGTTTTTTTTCCTTTCGTTAAGTCATACTTTTTCCACCAGTTTAAGCTCCAGTATGTGGTAATGATGGATCGATTCATCCCATATTTTAAATTGTCATTTTTCCTCTTGGAGAATACCAGATCCTACCCATGATTCTACGCTTGGTGTCCAGGGAGCTTGCTCTCAACAGCTGGCACTATGTGTATTTCTGAGGCTTTTCCATGTTCTGTGTTCGCATGCCTTACTTTCCTTTCCAGACCTGTGAGACATGGTTAGTGTTCCAAGTGTTGTTTTCTCATATGTAACTAACTGTCCCTATTGAGTCAGAAAAGCTCCCAGGATTAGGAGTTGTAGTTAGGAATTCCAGATTAGAGATTTGAGAAGCATTAACCCTTTGTTGAGCCTTAGGGGAAAATATTTGAAAATAATAGAATTTTAAGGGAAAATTACAGCTATTGCATGTGTGACTGACTGACAAAGTAAAAGTAAAAACCATCCAAAGAATCGCCAATATAATGAGAGAGAAAAAGAGCCTGCAAGCATTTTAATTTCGCGAATTCTCATGCTGTCCCATGGACAAGTGAGAGTCTGTTTCCACAGTTGCTTTGCCCTGAGGAAACTGGTTGGACAGGGAGTCATATGCTGATCTGAGACTAAGTTGCATGACTCCCAACACAGAAGAATAAGAGGGAGAAGGAAGGAGGAGGAGAGGGAGGCAGGAGGAATATTTTTTTCATACCTCCAAAATAAGAGTTGTAGAAATTCCCATAGAGACACAACTTCACCTCTCAGTAAAATCAAGAGCATGAAATGCCAACTAAGTGCAATCACATCATGGTGTCTTCACTCTGTAGACACCTGCTGCTCTGGCTTTACTGAGTCTTCGAATCACAGAGGAGTGTGTAATGTGGACTCCCTACGAGGAAGCTGCCGGTACTTGTCTCTTTGGAGAATTTTGAGAAAACCATTATCAGAAGGTAAGTTGAAAAACAGCCCACTCGGAGTGGGCCAATGCAAGTGTTCACATCAATAAGCAAACAAAAACATGTGATGTCACATGGGAGAAGGAGATCTGAAAGGAAGGACCAGGATGACAGGGCATGCTCTAGTCCATTCATTTTATTCAGCTTCTTAGCATCTTCCTGGTCTGAAAATTCAGCTTGGCAAAATGTCATCTAAACATTTATTTTTATATAAAAATCTGGAAAGCAGGTGAGTTGATTCCTAGAGGGCAAATGTTTGAAGTTCACAGATTTTCAGTATGGAAGCAAGAGTTGTGTGTTCACATATGTGAGGTGCTTGTGTGAGTGTGTTTGCACACACACACACAAATGCACACAAGTGCATTTTGTTGCAGCAATGAGAAAAGCAGTTAATACTTGTGGTTAAGGCAACAAGTAAGCCCCTGCAACAAATCTGCAAGAGAGAAAACTCTCAGAAAAGCCAGCAGCAGCCTTAGAAATATGTGGTTGAGAGCTTGAAAAGGAAACCATGTAGGAGGGAAGCTGCACTGTCCCACATGGAGAAGACTTCAGCTCTAAGCTGGAGCAGTAGTGTTAGACACTACTAGAGACGGGGCTGACAGTGACTGAAAAGAGGAAGGTTGGAATAACTGATTGCTGAGACCGCATCAGAAACAAATTCATAATGACTGAGAGCAAACTGTAGGAGCCACTTTACAATGGCTGTTTTACTCGTAACCTACAATAAGAACTGTGAACAGCAAAAACGATAACAATGTACTAAAAATTGAGAATGTTCAAATCCTGAAAAGACAAAGAACTGGAGAGAAAAATGATTTATAGACTGTCTGAGTGCTTGAATAGACACAGGTGTGATAACTAGGAGTCAATTCTAACTGGAGAAAGAAGAGTTGATAACATCCGTCAAGAATCCTTAAAAGCTCTACTTAGAAACACATTGCCTCAGTTCTCAGAACCTGCTGGATGCTAGACAGATGAAAGTGATCATCAAGCCAGAAATTATTCAGAATGAGCTATTAACAGAAGACTTGAAAAGCTCATTATATTTCAAAGATTCAATGTGAAAGTGCTTAGGTGATTGGAGTAGTCAGATATTAAATTCCGCATTTGCCCTGTGGTAATGTGCAACTTTGGGCAAGTCACCTAAAGTTTATACTATGTTAATAGAAGAAACTGGCAAATGGTTTTTCACAGTTTTTTTTTTTTAAATTATTGAAGAGGACTGGTGAGGTGGCTCAGGAAATGAAGGGTTTGCTGGCAAACCTGACAACCCGAGATCAACAGCCCCGAGGGCTCATTTGGTGAAAGGAGAGAATGACTACCAGAAGCTTCCCTCTGGCCTCCTCAGGAGTGCAGTAGAAAGTAAAAGTCATCTAGATTCCTATGGAGGCCTTTACATTCAGTGTGCCTTGATGTATTACTTTGGCTGATGTTTATGAAGAGAATCTAGATACAAAGAGATACATGGTTGTAGAAGGAAGGGAGATTTTGTACCTTTTAAAAGACAGTGAGCAGGCTAGAGATGACTCAGTGGTTAAGAGTGTGGGTTGTTCTTTCAAAGGAACTCAGTTTGGTTCTTTGCTCAGTTCACAGCTGCTGCTAACTCCAGCTCTAGGGTGATCTATGCCTCTGACAGGTACCTACACTCATATGAGCATATCCATACACACACAGACATGTGCGCTTACAAAGAACCAAGGCTAAAATATATCTTTAAAAATAAATTAAAGATAATGATGGATATTCTTCTCTGACGATATGCCAAGATTTGGCAAGCAGAAGTTTCTTAAAATATTATTGAGATGTGGAATCTAAAAGATCTCAGAGAAGTCTGAGAAGTCTGTGTGATCTGTAACGTCGAAGTTCTTTGGTCAACCTTGCACAGTAAGAGGATCTTTCATTAACGGGGAAAAACCAGGCTCTAGGTTTTAGTTTAGTTTTGTTTTTTATAAACTTCATTAAGTTACAAAGAATACAAAGTTGTCTATTTAAGAGGCAGTGTCGATTTCATTTCATCAAAGATACTTCAAGCTTTCTGTGCCCCTTTCCACATCCATCCATCAAATAAGGAGTCCCAACCTATGTCTATGACTCCATTCAATCATGAAGAGTGCTCTTCTCCCATCCCACCCAGAGTGCCTAGACCTTTTCACCCCAAACCAACTATCCACCCTGGACAGCTCCATCCATCCATTGTCCCTTCTAGTCGGACATTAGACTCACATGTCCAACTTATGCTCACCCAAGGATTACCCCTATCCAAAGACAAGTTCTAGGCCCACACCAGCAGCCACATCCCCGAGCCCAACCGAGGACCACATGCCCTGCCCTTCACCATCACCCCTTCCCCTAACCCTGGAATCCCAGACCTGTATTACCAAATTTACCAACATCACTTATGTAAGAAAAAGTCCTGAACGCTTCCCCTAGACTCTGCAAGACTGACTGTGAGCCTCCACCAACTCTACAGAATGCCTGTCTCTAGGCTTTGAAAGAGCACTTACTTCAACGTGAGCCCAGATTACTTCTGAAACTCCATTCAAACATCAACACTGAAAAATCCAAAGACTGAACCTTCAACTCCAAATAGCTGGTCAACCACCCAAAAATATGGACAGGTAGAAACCTATCCCTCCTGAATAGAGACAAGCTCAATAGTCACCAAGAAACTCCTCCAAGAATTAATTCCTGGACTTAAGTTGTCCCTCTCCCTGGGATCTAACAATGGCCTGGCCTTCACAGTCATAGTTTCCCTAAATCTGGCAAAAAATCTTATATGTTGATGGAAAACTACATTGTGCCTATAGGCTACAAGGCTCAGGAAAGGTGAAATGAGAGAGATAGAAAGAGAGAAAGAGAGAGAGAGAGAGAGAGAGAGAGAGAGAGGAATAAAAAAACTAACTAAATATGTCCTTCAGGCTGGCAAAAATTGGGCTAGTCTTCTACTGTTTGATCTCCTGTGGGCCAGGTGCACCCCAATGGAGAAGTTCATAAGACAGAAACTAGTAACTATTCACTCCTCAAGTCCTTATGGGTTCTGCAACAGGCCCAGAGAACAATTCATCAGACAATTAGAAAGAATATGTCCCTGCCCAATTCTGAGTCTGCCCCCACGTACCAGCCTAGTGACCCTGTGCGGGTAAAGAAAACCCCAACCTGGAGCCTGGGCTCAACGTGAAACTGCCCATACCCTGTGACCCTTACCACCTCCAAGTGATGATGGTTACCATGCAGACCCACCACACCCGCTTAAGGGGGCTACAAAAGGTAATGACAGATGGTCCATCACCAGGTCCTCCATCCCCCTAAAGGCTGACTTAGGCCCTATAATTACAGTAATCCTGTTTTGTATTTCTGCCTCCCCCCATAGGAAAGGCTCAAAACATCCATAAACCAGGACGTTGGGCATGGAAATTAAGAAAGACTGAAACTGGCAAGCTCATACCAATCTATCCACTAAAGCCCAACCCACCTCCAAGGTAGATTTCTGTAAAATATTGTATTCAGAAGCTATGGGGGCTGGTTCCTTAACTCCTGGGAATGAGCATGCGCCTGGCACTGTGGGTCCACCCATGAAGAAAAGAAGCTCCAATCTGTCCAGTACCATAGTTGCTCGTCTAGACCTCTCTACTTCCTGAACTGCCAGAAGCTACATGAACGCCAAGATACTCAGTGGGCACGAGAGACGGAGTCATATGGGGGTTACACTGACTTCTCTATAGTTCCAGGAATGTTTGCAATCCATTGCATTCTCATGCTTGTTCTGTCACAGATGTTCGTCTGAAAGAGGAGAGAGGGCAGAGCCCACTTAAACCTAGATTCTGGGCATCTCTGAAAGTTGCCCTCGTTCTTATTTCCCTGCTAGCAGAGCAGGAACCAAGGGCTCTGTTACAGCTGAAACTTCAGTCCTAGCTATGGGGGATAAAACCATTTAAAAACTCAGTGCTCAAGTAGACACAGACTTGGGTCATGTAAAAATTCTGTTTCTCATCTGGAAGCCCAGTTAGATCTCTTTGCTGATGTTGTTCTTCAGAATTGAAGATTAGACACCTTCTCTATGAGACAAGAAGGTCTCTGTATGACTCTATGAAAAATGTGTTGTTTCTATGCCAATCAGTCAGAAACAATTAGAGAAAATTTAGCGATGGTCCAAACTAACTGCCAGAAGAGGAAAAGGGGAAAATATAACCCCCTGCTACCTGATGAGCCCATGATTTCACTTATGCCCATGGAATATAACAGGACCCCAGACCTTAGACCATGATGGAAGAACCATTCAGGCCTTGGAACTCGGCGCACAGGCAGGAACACCTGCCAAAGCAAGAACAGAGACCTAATCCACCTAAATTCATAGTTCTGAGAAAGTCCCTAAATGAACTAGCCTTGCTTTTTGGCTTTTGTAGTTCCTCTTCTGCCCAAATGTTCTTGCTAACCGAAGTGTGTCAGAGCAGGATATTTTCTTTGTGTGTGTATGTGTTCACCCTGAGAAAGGCTTAGGACTGCACTCAGGTCCTGAACACCCACTGTAGTGGCTACCCAGCTAATAAAGACTTCTTATTGACTTGAATCTGTGTCTGAGTGGGCTTCTCTGGTGGACACCTCACAAGAGTTTCCTGTCAAGAACAGTGCCAATGACCGCTGCAGCCCTCATGACCTAGACAGTGCTCTAACTGGGTCAAATCGGAATAAAGAAAGGAAACACAAACAGAAACAGAAACTCAAAGGAAAGGTTTATCAATGGATCAGATGAAGTGGAAGAGAGAATATCAGGCCCTGAAGAAAAGCATAAGAACTGGTCAGCTCAGTCAAAGAAAATATCAAATCCAAGCAAACCTGAAAATGGAACAAGCAGGAACTCTGGGGGACACTGTAAAAAGCTCAAGTATATGATAACAAGTATTAAAAAAAAGAGTAACCAGGTCAAAGGAACAGTAAATACTTTTAACAAAATTATAAAAGAAAAATTCCCTAATCTAAAGAAAGAGATGTCTATCCCCAATGTCATATATTAGTCAAAACACTAAATTCATAGAACAAAGAAAAGATATTGAAACTAACAAGAGAGATCAGTTCACATACAAAGGCAGACTGATCATGGAGATCATAAAAGCCAGAAGAGATTGGATGCTCTATAAGTTGTAATGCACTACAAATGTAAGACCAAGAACATTTTGGCAGCACAAAATGCTCTGGAAGGTTTCCCCCCCAAAATAAAATAGATACAAGGTCTTGTATGTAGGGAAGGCATGAGGAATCGATGGGGGAAGAGTTTAGGATGGTGTTGAATATGATCAAAACAAGGACAACACTCAAATCTCTCAAAGAACTAATGAAAACCATTTTGGTGTGAAAATAGCTTTTTGTTTCGATACAAAAAGTGTGACGCCACAAAGAGTCCAATGGCCATGAATGCTTGCATTTTCTAAAGTTTATTTCTGTGTAGTAGGAAATTGCTCACTCGTTTTCTGGTCACCCAGACTGGAAAAATCACACAGAAACTATATTAATTACAGCACTGTTCAACCAATGACCCAGGTATATTTCTAGCTAGCTCTTATACCTTTAATTAACCCATTTCTATCAATCTGTGTATTGCCATAAGGCTGTGGCTTACTGGAAAGGTTCCAGGTCCTTCTCCTTCAGCAGCTACATGGCCTCTGTCTGACTCTGCTTACTCTATCTCTTTGTCTCTGTTCAGATGTCTCACCTGACTTTATTCTGCTAAGCCATTGACTGAAACAGCTTTATTCATTATCTAATAAAAGCAACACATACACAGAACATCACTGCTGCACCACTACTTTGTACAGTCAGCTCTGTTATTTTCATAATTAGAAAAAAATGCCTGTCAAAGTAATTTACCCCCAGGAACTGCCCAAAAGTCTCTTCAAATTTCCCAGGATGCAACGGCCCACTCTCTGACCTGTCAATGTCACTTCCCTATACAGAAGTCCCCATGCAAATGCTAAGTGAAAGAACTTGTGTCTCTATTCTTTACACAAAGCAAAACCATTTTTTAATTTATTATTTTATTTTTAGTGTGTACATGTGGCCAGTCTTTACCCTTCCCTCCCCTTCCCTCTCCTCTCTCTGTGGACATGCATGTGTATATATGTATGTGAGCATATATACCATAGCATATGTGTGGAGGTTAGATGACCAATTTGCAGGGCTGTTTCTCTCCTTTGACCTTCACATGGATTCTTTGTAGTAAACTCAGACTGCTAGAATTGCATAGCAATTCAACGTGACATCCCGAGCCTTCTTTCTGGTCCTTGAATTCCTTGTTTAAAGAGAGTGATATTTGTCTCTGTCTTCAAGAACTTAGTCAATTAACTACATTGCTAAAACAAACACACAGAAGATAATGTGAACATGCTCTGTGAAAACTATCATCGTGCTGCAGATATCCAGGATGAAATCAAGAACAGAGGCAGAATCTCCCTCAAGCACTGTAGTACTTTGAGTGAAAATAAAATAGTCCTTATAAGGTCTTGTATTTGCACACTTAGTCTCCAGGTGATGAATTGTTTGGAATGGATTAGGAGACGAAGCCTTGTTGGAGGAGATGTAGCCTTGATTTAAGAGGTATGGGTTTATTGTAAGAGGGATGGTTTTGTTGGAGCAGCTGGATCACTGGTTGTGGGTTTTGAGGTTTCAAAAGCCCATGCCAGGCCCAGTCTCTCTCTCTCTCTCTTTCTCTCTCTTTCTCTCTCTCTCTCTCTCTCCCTCCCTCCCCCTTCCTCCCTCCTCCTCTCCATCCCCAACTTCCTCTCTCATTTTCTTTCTCCATCTGTGCCACCCCCCTGCCTGATGATCAGGAGCTAAAGCTCTGGCTATTCTTCATATAAAGCCCCAGTGCCCTGCTTGTCTGCTTAGGAAGCTATGATGTTCATGATCTTAAACTGTACACAATCCTCTCAATTAAATGTTTTCTTTTATAAGAATTCCTTGGTTATGATGGCTCTTTACAGTAATAGAACGGTAACTAAAAGAAGAACTAAATGCATCCAAATTGAAAATTGGATTTAAAATTTCAATTTATAAATTTAAAATAATGTTATATAAAACTAAACACATTGTATAAATTACAAAAGAGAACAAAGCTAATTAGTATTCGTTTCTACTATATACTATATACTAAATAGCATATTAGTATTTGATTCTTGTTCTTTTTAACAAAATGCACACTTTTGTTGACAGATTTCTGATTTGATTTATGATTATCTCACATACATGCATTTTATGTGCCTATTTTGACTTAGCATTATATCATTAAAATTATCTACATACTTGAAGACACTTCAGATGCATGGCTTTTATCTTTGTGTGTGTAAGTGAGTGTGAGTCTGTAGTATATATGTAGAGGAGATATGACAGCTCTAGGCATCAGTCCACAGTTTCCACCTTGGTGTATGTTCGACCTCCTGAGCCTTGAGTTTTCAGTTCTGCTCCTGACTCTGCCTCCCATCTCACAGCAGCAGCACTGGGATTGCAGATGTGCACACCTTCCAGCTGTACAGGGAGCCCAGGTACTTATATTCCGGTGCCCATGCTTGTATAGTGGATGTTTTACCCACTGAAACAACTCTCTGGCCTCATATCCATGAACTTTGATGATATCAAGGCATATTATGGGTGTATAAACCATACTTCATTTAATTATCTTATTATATTGGATTTTTGGTTATATGTGTTACTTTTGTATGTCTGTGTCAGGTATGTATGTTTGCATGTACGTATAAACATGTTTGTGTGTGATTTGCTATTGGAAGTAAAGAGAATTGAACCTAGAACCTCAAACATCCAAGGTAAGAACTCCCTCACTGGGCCATAGCTCCAGGCCATCCATATTACTTTTTTGAGATAACTATCTCATTGAACCTGGAATTCAGCAGTTAACTGGACTGGCTGGCCAGTAAGGTCTGGTGATCCTTTGTCTCTGTCCGCCTGTGCTGGACTTATACACACATGCCTTCTATCGTCTTTACATGGCTACTGGGGAGCTGAACTCAAATTCTTATGCTTCACAAAAACACTTTTACTCACTGAGATATCGTATAATTCAATACAAAATTGAGTTTCTTTCTGCACTCTAGCTGAGTTCTCTCAGGATCCATACAGGTGAGAATAGGACTCAGGCCCTTACCATTTACAGAAAGTGAGAGTTCAAGGAAGTCTATTTGTCTAGTTTAAGAGAGGAGAGAGAGGGGGGAGGGAGAGAGAAAGAGAAGAGAAGAAGAGAGAAAGAGAGAGAGAGGGAGGGAGAGAGAAAGAGAAGAGAGAGAGGGAGGGAGAGAGAAAGAGAAGAGAGAGAGGGAGGGAGAGATAAAGAGAAGAGAGAGAGGGAGGGAGAGAGAAGAGACAAAGAGAAAGAGAGAGAGAGAAAGAGAGTACAAACACAAGTTCTAATTGAAAGGACAAGATGCTCGGGGGTAGTGGGGGAAGAGACGCTGACAATTTGAAAACAGTAAAGATGTCAACATCATAATTAAAGAAACCTGTGAAGAATATAAACCAGCTGACCTGTGGCTGTAGAAATACAACATAGTGGACAAATCAAGTGTCCTCAAACACTAGACATCAACCAAGTTCCCCCTCCAATGATTTCCATAGACATTTCAGGTTCAAGCTAGTGATTAAAAGGACGGAAATGAGCCAGAATGCATCAGGTTCATTAAAGCACTATATTTAGAAGAGCTAGACCATGTGACAACCCCCCACTTAAAACAGAAGCTAGTGTTTTGTTGTCAATTGCTTTTTGTTTTCTATTAGAATTGAGTCCAGGGTACTTATATCCTACAATGCTGGGATCCCATCCTGCAGACAGTGATGAAATCATGCTGAATCAAGTAGAACAAGACTGGAAATGTCAACAACCCTCTTTAATTCTTTTATAACCATTTCCTTGAATTGAATTATTCCCTAATTGAAGAAGGGGGGAGAAAAGAAGGGGGGTGCGAATTGGCAAGGTTCATGAAACTCATGAAGACAAAGACTTAAGATGTTCGAATCTTGTCAGGCTAGTGGGGTCCCTCCCCAAGACAATATAAGCAATAAGCAAGGGTTGGAAGACAAGAAACCTTTGGTGTAGCTGCCTGGAATTGTGTAGGGAATTTGTGTGATGCAGATCTCCTAAGCTATTAACTATCCTTTGATGGGTTTGGCAGAAAAGCATTAAGTACTCTGTCCTATGGTCCTAGAGGTCACCCAAATAAGCTCACTGCTATGCCATACTAGATTGGGTAGAATTATTTCTTCCTTCTCTTGTTAGTGCACTCTCTGAGTAGACATTTGTTCACATCTCTAAAAGAAAAGACACACATCAATGGTATATTGCAAGGAGCTGTAATTTCATTTGACCAAAGGCAAAAAGTCAGGTGAGATTCATACTTCTTGGGGAAGAAACACATGCTTGGTAGTAGAAACACATGCACGGTACACACTTGGATCTTGGTGCCACTGTGAAGCAGCTGCCAACAAACTTGGTTCTGCTACAGTCTTGAAGTGAAAAGCCCATATTTAAGGGTGTTTGGAACAAAATGACTAGGAGCTCTGAACAACACTCCCAAGCAAACGCGCTTTGCTGACTAAAGAAACCTTTCTTATAGACAAAGAGCCAAAGAAGGATTGATATTGGAGAGCTCTTCCTATGACAAAGAAAAGAATAAAGATAAAGGAACAAATTTATAAAAACAAGAAAACATTATGGATACCAAAGCTTGGGAAAATGACTATTAAAAATATTACTAGACTTTTTCAGAGAACCAAGAGGATGTTGTGTCCACAAGTCAAAAACAGCTTTTGGACCTTGCATGGCAGTGCATGCCTTTAATCCCAGCATCTGGGGAGCAGAGGTATGTGGATCTGTGTGAGCCCAGCTTGGTCTGCATATGGATTCTAAGGTTACATAGTGAGACTCTGTCAGATACAGAGTCTAGAGAGAAAGAGAAAGAGTGTGTGAGTGTGAGAGAGACAGAGAGAGAAAGACACAGAGAGAGAAATGGGTAGAAGAGGTTTCTGTGACATTTTAGGACAACAATTAATTATAGTTTAAATAAGTAGTTTTCAAATTTATTGTCTAATAAACACATTTCACACATGACACAATGTGTGCCTGTGCATGTTCATAGGACTTAATGAAGCACATTTATAGACAATAAGTTGTAATAAATAGTGCATCTCTTTAGAGCTATCCACTCTTTACATTACATTTATTTCATTGCTCATTGATAGATTTCAAAGAATAAAACAACTGAAAACCATCAGGATGGGGCATCCTATTGGATGCAAACGAGTAAGTCTCACTGATTAAAATGTAGAACAACAAAGGAATGACTATAAAACAGAAAAAAAGTCAAGTTATAGATGAAATATTCAGACAGAAAACTATGTGTGCTGTTAAAAAGAAATGACTCACCAGAGAAAGAACACTGAAAACATAAGACAATAGGAAGAGGCATTTCCTGGGATAAGGCTGAGCAAGAGTAGTACAAATTAAAAATTAAACAAGGCTAGCTGTTCCAAGGCTGTGAACGACCTGACACAATCCCAGCATTCCAGGGAGAAGCCGAGGCTCTGAAAGCTTCCAGAGGAGGCAAACTAATTGCACGCCACAGCAGAAGGATGTGCGTGTCTGTCCCTGGCAGCACTTTGCTCATTATCGTCAGGTTCTCATTAGCATCCTGTTTACAAGGAAACAAAAAAGCATGATTATCAAAACTTAAAGGAAAATATTGAGTTTAAAATGGCACAGTCTGCTAGAGGAATATAGGGCAAAACACCTGTCAACTTTGCAAACGCCAGGATACCAGTTCACCCATGCTTCCCCTGCAAACACCCTCTGCGAAAAAAAAAAAAAAACAAAAAAAAACAACAAAATCCAGAATTATTCATCAAAACCAAAGGTAATGCCAAGAGTGATGAGGACACAGGGTCTAAAAAGCAGGAAGCTATAGGAGAAACATTTCAGAAAGAGATCTGAAAATTGAAGAGGATGCCTGGAGGAGCACCTGGGGAGCAGCACAGCTATAAAGGTATAGAATGTTCCATGAACCACACCAATGACACTGTATGATGATGTATACAAGAAAATCATAACTGCTTTAACAATGTTTGTTGGCTTTTCATCTTTTAAATAGTTTTGAATGACATACCATGTAAATAGACTGAAGATGACTTAATTATAATAAGAGACACTGTAAAAGTGAGGTGATAGTCACATCACATGGAGCATGAGGAAGGCAGGCAATGTGACATGTTGAATCACTTCAAGGCGGTGCTGAGTGATACATTATAGACGCACATACATCCATGCAGATACAGATCACAAGCCAAGAAACAACGGGAACGTTAACATATAAGAGAAAGCTTACTTGCAAGGATGGACAGGAAGGCAAGGGATGTTAAGGGCCCCATTTTCAGAGAATTCTAGAAATATTGTCACAAATTGATAGTGTCATGGAGACATAGCAATCTCATAGTGGCTGTCAAAACAAACCTGGACACTGATGGCATGGAGCAGGTGGGATGGTCAGGAAGCAGGAATAAAAGCAGCACCTTTACTTTACCATTTTACACTGTTTGAAATATGTGTGCCCATGTGTTTATTGAAACAAGAAAGTTTTTAGGATTTTATCCTGTTTTCTCTGAAAACAGCTGTTTTACTGCATTGTCCTCAAGTGATGAGAGAAAAGTAACTCATTTCCCCTGATGCCATCCTATGTTTCCAGGACGACTTTTGGAGTTTCACTGTATGCCTGTATGTGGGGGAGCCAGTGTGGACTTACCTGCGCTCATCTCTCTCAGTTTTTCACTCAGTAGAACACATACTCCTCTTGTTTTGTGACACAGACCCTGGCACTTCATTTACCTTGTAATATTATTTCTATGCTTTAAGAATGTTTATTCAGCAGTGGACACCACTGCTTGTCCTTGGTAGGCACAGCTTATACTTGCCCAGAACTTGCATTATTACAGCTGCACACCCTCCAAATACTCATGCTAAATTTGATGGAACACTTGATATGGGCTTCCTAGGGTGAGGAAATTTGGGGCTTCTGGTGTGATACTCATGATTATACCAGGCAGGGAAGCCAATGCTCTAGTGAATCTTATATTTGGGAACCAGTCAATCTCGGGCACTTCTCAGGTGAAGTTCGTAGGGGGTAGATGGAGTCCACACAGACCTTTTGTGTGTGTGGAGTCTCTTCCATACTTATTTAAGCTGCTCGCTGACTATGCCAGTCAGCATACAGAACTTCCCAGGCCACTCTGCGTTCTTCTCTTTTCTCCATTTTTGATGTGAGGCGTCACCATGAGGTCCCACTCAGTGATGAGCAGCAAGAAGACAGTAGGCCAGGAGCCCTTCACGAGTGGGAAGTGCGAGAGAGGAGTTACCTTATCCTCTGAGCACAGAGGCCTAAGATCACCTTTCCCTCTGGTCCTGGTACAAGACTGAAAATGCAGAGTCATGGATTTTGTGAGAAGATATTAGGCAATTGTAGCAGGAAACCAAATGTGTCTTTATTTGCTGAGTTCCTTGGGTAAGTGAGAATGGCCAGGGTCTGCGGGGGCCACATATATCTCCCTGACCCAAGAGGGCTGTAAGTGTACAAACTACGTTAGGGATTAAGCAATTTGATCAATAGATCAATTGATTTTTCTTTGTTACTGTTTTTTTTTTTTTGTCGTTTTTGAGACAGAATCTCATGTAGTCCAGGCTAGCCATAAACTTACTGTATAGCCAAGGCGGTCCTTCAGCTACTAATTCTTCTGCTTCCGCTTCTCCTGGACAGGCATGCATGCCCAGCTTGATTTTGCCTTTTTTTTTTTTTTAAAGAACTTTAAATTTCAATTGAAGTTTCAGGAGATTGGTAATTACTAAGCATGACAAGATTTCATCATGTCTGATAATGCTCTTACCAGGACACGCACACC
Organism: Ondatra zibethicus; assembly: GCA_004026605.1. NCBI lineage: Eukaryota > Metazoa > Chordata > Mammalia > Rodentia > Cricetidae > Ondatra > Ondatra zibethicus. The sequence continues at coordinate 107,845 of PVIU01003037.1, read as the reverse complement.
CACACAAGTTCTTAAATTGTGTAAAAAGTGTTTTGTTTTTATAAAGATAATGGGGGGGGAGTGGGAGGGGACCGGGAGAAGGGGAAGAAAGGTAAAAATTTTATTTCTTTAATTATGTTCTTGAATGGAAAAAATAAAACAAAACAATGTATGGAAAAAAATAAATAAAAAAAGTGTTTTGTTTTTATATCTCACTTAGTTTTTTGGTTATTTAGCTCATGAGTGGTTCACTTTAACGTATTTTGTATAAATATGGCATCACTTGATGTTTCTTCTTATAAATTAGCTTTCATAATATTTTTGAATTGCTTAAACTTTTTCTGTTCTTTGTCTCTAACCAGAATTTCAATTTATGGGTGTGTTTGGGGTTATCATTACTTTATTCATTGCGTGTGTGTTTGATTGTGTATGCTAATGACGTTACGTACAGGCTGAGGTCAGAGGACAACTTAAGGGAGTCGGTTTTGTCCTTCTAGCACGTGGGCTCCTAGGATTAAATTCAGGTTGTCAGGCACGTTTGACCAGCTGAGCCATCTTGCTAGCGAGTAGCCCTTTACTAATAACACAGGTACTAGAGAACTGACCTTCTACACTTAACACCTTCCCAGGATTGAGATCTGAGAGGCCGTCTCATTCATCACAAAGTTCTTAGGTACAAATGGTATAACAGAAGCAGGAAGTATCTATCCCTCACAGACCCTTGTTTTAAAGGACTGGTTCACTGCTGTTTCGGGAGGTTCTAGACACTTCAGGACGGGGTTAGCTGGAGGAAGCAGTCTTTGGGGTATCTCTGGTCCCTTCTTATCATACTCTGAGCTTCCTGCTGTCACAAGAGGACAGCTGTCTTCTGCCTAGGGGACCCAATTGCCACCTTCTGTCCATTTACATGGGGTCACACAACTCTCCCCAGAACTCTGAAAGCTTGAAGAAATGTACCTCCCTTCAGTTGTTTCTGCAGCATTTAGTCACAGTGACAGAAAGTCTAACTCAAAGGCTGCTAAACATTCTTGTAAATATTTCATGGAGCCCTTGCTGAAAGCTCACAAAGTCTCCCCACACTGCAGCACAACACACCTTCCTTGGAATCTTTTTGTATCATTGCTGGTGTCTGTCTCTTCCAGACAAAAATGGTCTCTGCCTCAGGATAAATTCCTCAACTTTGGATATGGCAGAGCCACTGCACACATTTTATGGGCTCTGTGGCCACTGTCAAACCCATTAAGCCAGGCCATCTATTCTCCAAGGGACCCTTAGTGAGATGATCAACTCATTTTATTTTCCTAGGACTCATATGCATACAATCATGTTTTCAAATAACAGAATCAATTTTCTTTTAATACTCATAATTTTGTTTTTATTTCAGAATATAGTCTAGTTCGTTGGTTGGAAGTATAAATAATAGCCATCTTATTAATACAATTCTGAGTGTTTTATAGATCACTTTGCTTCTTAAAATTGTGTGTGTGTATGTGTGCACATATGTATGTGTCTGCACCATCTGTGGGGTTATGTACAGAAGTTAGAGGCTGACATTGAAATATCTATTTATCTCAGTCACTTATCCACTTTATTTTTTAATAACATCTCTCCCCTCTGTCTCTCTCTGTCTCTCTGTCTCTCCCTCCCTCCCTCTCTCTTTCTCCAAACCTGTAACTCACAGTTTCTTCTATACTGGGTGGCCTGTGGGTTTGTGTTTCTCCCTCCATACCCTGTATTAGGTTTTAAGCGCTGGAACTATGGCTGCCTCTTGACTTGAGGGACGGAGATCTCCAAATTCAGGCCCTCATGCTTGTACATCCATCTCTCCAGCCTATAACAATATTTTACATTAGGACAACCTTATGTAAAATATATCCAATATAGTAAGGAATGTTTGTATGAACTGCTGCGGTTTTTCTGTTTGTTTGTTTTATTGCTTTATTTTGTTTTTGATCAAAAGACTTGAGATTTTTGCATTTGTATCAGATGAATATATATAGGATCAAAACAACGAAAACAAAAGCCACAAACAGTGCCATGTAATGCATGGTATTTATGTGTGTATGTGTACTTGTGCTGTCTGTTGTCTCAGCTAATAGGAACATTTCAAGAGGTGAATCCAAGTCTGGCTCAGCATAAACTGGCACACGCCCCTCTATCTTTCCTCCATCATCCCTAACAGTGAAGGCTTTCACTTCATTCCACCCAAACCTCATGACCGTATGTTCACAAACTGGCTGCTGCCACTCCAGAAACCACCAACAGCCTTTTGGTTTTTTGCCTCATTGTTCTAAGAGGACCTCAGTTCCACCTCCCCCGCCCTCCCCCTTTGTCTCCTAACTGTCCTTAGATTCCACTGGTCAGAACTGAATCATCCATACAAAGTTCAAAGATGGCTGGGAAAGTGGATAGCTAGCAAAGAGAAACTTGGGCATCACTGGATTTAAATTTCGGTTAAACCTTGGTTTGGAAGACTGTTGCCAGGATAATGAAACTCGGGGTCTTACGAACAGGGAAAGAAAGGACGGGATAAGGGCTGAAAGATAAGGGTTCGTCTATTTTCTTCCGCAGATACTGCCGTTTTCTTTACTCAATTTATCTCACTCACTAACCACAATTAAAGTCTTTATAACTAGTTGCCCTCTGTTCCAAACTGCTCATTCTCCACAATGATTCCAACAGACATCTCTTCTGTGAACATTGGGGAAGCTCAGGTAAAATCGTCTGCTCTCAGAGACTTTCACGGAAGGAGAAACCTGACACTTATCATCTACATAGCATTGCTAGTCAACTAACTCTCGAATTCTGTGATAATATCTGTATGATGTGCATAATATTTTAGAATTAACACGTAATTGTATTTACTGTATTAAATTTAATACCCGGTTTCATAAGACTATTTAAGTATTAATGTCTCATTAGAGTATCTGCAAAACCTCTAGTTTTCAACATTAGATTTGTTGTCTATTATCAATTTGCACCTTTTCCAGAACAAATAGTGTGTATTTTTATCTTTTTTAGCAATTTATGAGTTTCTACTTCCAGTTCTTTATTTCTGCACTGATAATTTTCTTCCAAGTATGTGATTTGAACCCTCAACTTACAGAATTCTTCTCTAATAAACGATGTACAGCTAAGACGGTTCCCTTATCTTCTCCCCTGGCTACATTGTTTAAGGTACAATATTTCCCAGCCTCTTTTCCTGCTTTAGATACAATAGCATTTGGATAACTTGTTTCTCTATAAGTTAGTTTACAATTAATTTGCCTTCTATAATGGCCACTTGATAAATATTTATATCACTAAAGAACATATGTACCCAGAGCAATTTTAAGAACTTTAATAAATCAGGGTTTTTGATTTTTTAAGTATGTGTGACCTTTGAAAGATACAAATTTCAATTTTATCCTTTTTATTTTAACTTGATCACTTTTTTTAGTTGTATGATTTTTATTTTACTTAATCTTCCATTACCTAAAAGAGACAATAAACTCTACAATATTTCTTGGTAATAAAAGAATTTAAGAAAAAAATTCGGAAAGACGCCCAAGCATAACTTTATTATCTAAATCTAAAAGAAAAACAATCAGCCAGGCAAGCTGGTAATCTTGACTAGCAAGATGGAGACAGGGATGAGAGAAAGCCGAGCCTTTTGATTTAAGCTGCATGTTTACCAGTAGAAGTTAGAGAGAAGACAGACAAGTGGTAAGGACTGAGTGAACTTTGGAGGAAGTACAAAAACCCAAAATACTGGAACAAAGCAGAGTCAGGCTCTGGTCAACAGCCAAAGGAAAGAAATGGGGAAGCTTACATTCAGATTCGCAGTAGGCCTTGTGAAAGAGATGATCTTTAGCAGGTTTAAGGGGAATCTGAATTCCCAGGAGGTAGTCGCAAGAGTGATTGACTGGATGTTCTATTTCCACCAAGACCATTCTTTTCTTGATTCCATTTTCCTGACCAGAAAGAATCAACTTCCCCTTAGTGGGTCTCTGATGCCACTATATGTACCATCTCCTGCCATGAAGAGGTAACCCTAAAATCATTTAGGAACTGGGCTGAAATTGGGGGAGGAATGTGATAATCCATTGTAACCATGGAAACCTGATAACTGTATTCTACAGCTGATCACTGGGCAGGTAAATGTCTGGACCCAATGTCAAGGTCCCTTCCCTGTGTGCCTAAGGAGTCCATTGCCAGTTCTCATCATTTCAATGAGGTGACGACTTTCCTTTTGTCAAAGACAAATAAATTGCTCCTGGAAAACCCATTCTGAGGTTTCTTTCCACTTTTGTTGTGCTTATTTCACCTCAGGATTATCCCACTTGTTTATTCCCTGTTCTTAGATAAGTAGCCCTTTAAGGTTTAGTCAGTTGTAAAGGGCTCACATGTCAACTAGGTTTGGTGGCTCAATTACTGCAGCTGTGTCTATCGTACGGAGCTTCGCTTTGAGTAAAACATTTTTATAGTTTTTATCTTCTGGCAATTTACAAAATACAGGTCAGAAATTATCAACAACAATAAAAAAACATAACTTTCTCCCCTCCGTGTAAGTGTTTTTTTTTTTTAAGACAGTTTTAGATTTTGAGCTCTTCTATCTTATACTTTCAGGTGCACAGTTAATAGAACAGGGAAGTTTTGTTACTTTTCACTTAAATGGTTATGTTTACATTGCCCATGGTACCTAACACTAGCAGAACGTTTCCTCTGGTATCAGAATGTAAGTGTTAATGGGATTCTGAGGATTGCCAATAAGGTATAATTTTACCCCAGTATTTTAAGTATAAGCTTCTTTGCCAAATGATCCTATTGCTAAACATTTAGCTTTGTTTTTGTTTTTTTTTTTTTTTCAGGAACAAGTCACAGGAAAAGAGTAAATCAAACAAGAAGGGTCAGGGAAGAAATCACACCTTCCTTGGATGTGGGCGACTGTTGGTTGCTGCGGCCTGTGAGGGTCTGAATGGAGTGTTGGAAACGTTAGGAGTGTGACTAGGACAGAGTTAAGTTTGTTGCCCTGGGGAAGGGCAGCTCTGTGGTATGCACAAGAGCAAATTTAAATTCCGAAGGTAAAATATCCTACTTTCAAAACTCACCACTCAAACTGAATTCAACATTCGTTACTTCAAAGCCCTACTTAGCAGGTTCAACCAGAAAACTCCTTCTACCTTCCTCTCCTTCCAAACCCTCTCAAACCCACAAATAGCAACTCAGTATCCTTCTGTGTGGCCTGAGAAGCTTGCTGGTTGCTAAGGTCTATTTAATAAATTTTCCTAAGCTGTGTGGATAATGAGATAAGATATTCAAGTGAATTAAAATGTTAATTATGTGTACAGGTTGGTAAATACGCTCAGTGATTTGAACAGACTCATTATATGAGCTTAAATTATTATTACAAGAGTGAATGCCAACCGTTCATGATACATTACCTTCATCACAAAATATTGACAACCAAACTCAACCATGTGCTCTCTAAAAATTAATGACAACTCCAAAATTAGTCTCTGCTTTCAGGAACTCAGAAGGGCTCTTCTGACAATATAGGACCTCACCCTGCAAATATCTCATCCGTCGTTCTTCTCCTCCTTGATATCTGTGCCCATTGTTCTTCTAACTAAGGAATTCAGAGATGCTTCAGGTAATTACAGCACTGAGACTTAAGTATGTGTCCAAAGTTTAACAGGAAGGAAGGGACAAAGAAGTGTGCCTAATGCCAGCCCTCCTCTCCTCTTCCTGTCTGACCCATCTTATGCGGCTACCATTTCTTGGCAGATCACTCTAATGAGTACCTATTTGTCACGTTTACTTCTCTAAATAAACTTTCAGCACGTGCCTTTATTTTCCTCATTCAGAAAAGAAAATTAAACATGTCGTTAAGGCCTAATCAGAAAAGAACAACAAAATCTCTTCCCCTCCCCTGCGTTTATCTCAGTCACAGTGTCCTGGAATCCCCTTTAAATCACCTTTAAAGATCAACATTAGTACTCAGAGTCTCAGACACAGACACCCAAGTCAGAATTGTCACCTCTGAAGACAAACAAATAAACAAACAAAACAAACAAACAAAAAAGCAAAGAGTGTTGTGTTGTCACCTATCATGACAAGCAAGGCAAGGACCCAGTCAGACTAGGGACAGAGATGCCTATGTCCATGATTCTGAAGTGGCTCCTCCATTTGTCAGAGTAGGACCCCCCATAGCCACTCAGCACTTCCTACTTATAAAACCTGTAAATCATTCCTCCCAGTAGCTGGCTTCTCAGCTGTCCTTGGCATTCTGGCCAGGGGAAGGTCCCAGGGAGCCAGTTTGCACTGTGCTCAGGGCTAACTATGAGATCTTTATAGCCTGAGCTGCTTGTCCACTGCCTGTGAGATGTGCCAGCTTAGCTCTTGTGCAACACAAACAGCTCCCATGGTTCAGTTAAAGACTGGCCCCTAAAATAGAAGATGAGATTAAAAGCATGCTATTATGGAACATGAATCCAAGAGAAACTGATACATCTTTTTTATCTGTGGAAGGAATCATCAAGACTAAGCTAACGAGGTGAGGTATATGCTTATTTAAAAAAAAAAAAAGAGTGTATGTTCTAGGCCACAGCTTTCTGTCAGAGTTTATGTGCACATGCTTAATACCCACTTCAGTTCTGAGTCCTGTTTTCTCTGTTTCTCATTAATCTTGTAAGAGGTTATAGCCTTATTCAAACATCTGTTTACCTCTTGGTTATCAAGTTTAATTTTAGGTGATTTGGGTGAATGAAATACAATCTCCTATTTCGGTTGAGAATTGGAGACAAATGGTTATCTATCAAGTTCTACTCTGTATGTTTGTTAATTTTGATGTGTTTTCTATTTCACTCCCAAGACTGGTCGCTGGCTCTCCCAGGAATGAATCCTGCTCTAAGCAAAGTCAAATGAACACAATGCATGGCTTGGATGCTTAGATTGTTTAAAGTAAGACGTTAAGAGAATTAACAATCAAAGCAGTGTGGTTTCTCACTCCTGTAATTCCAGCACTCCAGAGGCTGAGGCAGGAGGATTACACAGTGCAGAGCTAGCCTGGGACATATAATAATACCATGTTTCCAAAACAAAGCCAAAAATTAGCATCAGCAAAAGCACAGGATGAGTAAATAATACAGTATCAAATGTCTTAGCTTCCTACTTATTTATTATGTATCTGAATTACATAACTCATCAACACTGGATTGGTACCTTAACTTGATTGCAGGACGGAAACAAAATGATATGACCTGGTCTTTCCCTATTACACATAAGACCTGTGAGCAAAAGACCAACAGAAGCATAGCTGAAGATGCAAGCAAGGCATCCCAATGATGATGAACTATTTTTAAGTAGCATTGTTTACATATTCGTATGTGTTCATAGCACTGACTATGCTCATTTCCTACCCTGTCTGCCCTCTGCTATCCCCTCAGGCATGCCCTGAGTTCTCTGTCACTCACATTCATTTATTTGTTTTGTTTTGTGACCTACAGTGATGAACCAGGGCCATCTTTGTGATCATGAATTCAGGGGTATACATTGAAGTCTGGTTGGCTCAGCAATGGCTAACAAAACTAAGACACTGATTCTCCCTCTCCCAAAAACATTGTTTATAAAGAATACAGTATTAGGTATAATTTTAAACATTTTTAAAATCCAGAGAGAAAACGCAGTATCCTGCTGATTGTGGAGGTAGACTGGTTTGATTGTAAGAAAACAGCTGATGAAAGCAACAATCATTTTTTTGCTGACATATAGCAGCATACAACTTTAATCCCACCACTGTGTAGGCGGAGAGAAGTGGGTTTATGTGAGCTCAAGGCCAGCCCGGTCTACGTAGTGAGTTCCAAGTCAATCAGGGCTACACTGTGAAATTGCCTCAAACACAAAGAAAATAAATACCAACAAAACAAAACAAAAAGAAAAACAAAGGCAAAACTACCAACAATTTTGTTTGCTTTTTTAAGGTATTTCAATTATGTGCAAATTCCAAGCATACCATAATGTGCTCCTCTTGTCCATGATCAATATTGTGCTCCTTTGTGTAAGGATAAAGGTGAAATTAGAAAACCTACTTTCTATTCATAATTAATATAGCGAGGTAGCTAACTCCTTTCCACACAGAATATCACATTTTCTCACAACCTAAGATTTAAAAAAAGTATGATTGCCATAAGAATGCAATCTGAGTTATCTGGACATCACGCATAAGCTAGGCTAAAGGCCAAGGTAGCCTGGCTACTGTGATAGGAAGTGTAATCTTGCTAGGGAATACGAACATCAAAGTACAAACTGTTCAAGCATGCCTCGATTCCTCTAAGTGTTCTGATCAAGATGATCCACTCAGTAATGTTTGCTAAAGATTGGTTTTCTTGAGGAAAGTATTTTACACTGCAAAGAAATATCCTTTAGCTAATAACTAGTGTTTGGTAGGAAGCATCACCCCAGCCCCTGGCGTCCACCTTGGAATGTTGGGTGGAAAGCTCCATTTCAAGCCCCGCCCCTGGGAATTACCACAGTCCAGACTCCACCTCCAAGAAAGCCCGCCAAACGGTGACTCCACCCAAGCCCCTCCCCTGGGAGTTACCACAGTCCAGACTCCACCTCCAAGAAAGCCCGCCAAACGGTGACTCCACCCCACAGAGGGTCAAGACCACTCCCACAGGTTATTTAAACTGCCCCTGAGAAAATGAACATGTGCTCTCCCTTCTTCCCTCTCTGTGTTTTCCTGGAGGTCTGCCTGGGAGTGCTGGCATCCATTAAACCTGGGCTTCTTCTAATTTGGTCTGATTTGGTTTGATTTGGATTATTGCATCAGCGGAGAGGCTTACCAAGCCAAAAATCTTATTACTTGGAGGTTCCACCAAGATGGGCTGTTTTTCCCACTGGCCCAGGGCTACATGTTGGAAAATGTCCTGCTCGTCCCTGCTATCCACCAGGCTGATATTGGCTTTGTCTGGGTGAGTTACCCTTTTTTCAAGTACATGCCCCTGGGTCTAGGACCTGTATGTGTGTTGGTAGTCTGCTGAAGCCATGGTCTGTGCCAGATTCCTGACCCCACCAAAAGTGGTGAGGCAGTCCTCACTGAGGTGGGATTGTGTGGAATGGAGATGCCAGTGAACGCATTTCTCATACCCACGCATTTTGGACTCAAGAGTCTTATCACAGTGGACGCATAGTGGTAGGCATTGAGTCCTACAACTTGGCATAGACTTGTAAAAATGGGTTCTTACAATTCAAAGCTGGATCCTCTAATGCCCTTGGGCTGCCTTTTATAAAAATCCTTTTAAATTGGGGATATATAGTACCTAACTTAAAACAAATAAAGGCCCCATATGCCCATGGTTTCTGGATGCTGTGCTCCCGCCCCCACTCCCCTTCCCTGCTCCCCTCCCAGCTTCTCTGGCTGTTTGCTGTTTGTCTCTCACTGGGACTCTCTACAACAGATCCATTTCTCCCCTTGTCCTGTATAGGTGTTTCATCCTTTGTTTCTGTTCCCTCTTACAGCTTCTGCTAATCTGGTCCTTAATTTGGAACCTGTGTGCTTCCCTGGCTTCTGCCACCTATGCAGGGATTTTAAGTTGGTCAGCTGACACAGGTTCCTAAAAAGTTTTATTTGTCTGTCTGTTAAAATAATGTAGCCATACTATGCTTTTATGTCTATGTGTGTAAGTGTGTTTGTTTTCATAATATGCTTCTCTTATTTCTCTGCGTGTATGTGTGCATGTTTTAAGATCTGTAAAACTTGTAACTCCAGGCAGAAGGTCTTCCATAACCATGCATCTTCATTCTGCCTCCAAAAATGCTTTAATTTGCTAAAGTATTCCTTTTAATCTTCTTACATTTACTAGCATTGGTAATCTACAACTAATTGGGTAAAATACATGTCTAAATTTAACTTATAAGTCTAATTTAAATATAACTAACAGGTAATGGTACCCATTTCTCAAGTGTCTTTACAGATCTGAGAGTATGGCATTTAATAAAAGAGCTTCTAATACAGAGACATGCCAGCTCCTACACCATCCTATAGCTCCTCCAAGAAGGTGCATGGTTACAGAAGACCTCCTAGGCAGCTTTCCTTTTAGTTTGGCAAAGCCACCCACACAGAAAAATGCAGCCTTCCAACTCACCAGCTCCCTGGGCGCTATGCCGGGGATGATCATCTCATCCTGCCAAGATAGTCTCCTCCCGTCTCATCTCCCTCAAGGAACAGCCTGAGGTCTACAAAATGGCAGTAAACAAGATGGAGCTCCAGCCACACCTCTCACTGAGCGTGAGCCCACCAATTCCCAGCTCTCCCTTCTCCCATGTCGCCCCATGCCCACAGGAGTAGCCAGATTTGAGCTAGTGCCCCCTTTATCCAAAGAGTCTGGAATGTTTAGTTGGAAGTGTTACCTCAGCTCCTTGGCACCCTTTTATCCAAAAAGTCTGGAATGTTTGGTTGGAAGCAACACCTCAGCTCCCTGGCATCCATTTTGGAATGCTGGGTGGAAGGCTCCATTTCAAACCCCTCCCCTGGGAGTACAGACTCCATCTCCAAGAAAGCCCACCAAATGGCGACCCCTCCCCTGGTAGGGTCAAGACCACTCCCATAGGCTATTTAAACTGCCCCCCAGAGAACGAACACGTGGTCTCCCCTTTTCCCTCTCCATATTTTCCCAGGGGGCCTCCCAGGAGCACTGGAATCCTTTAAACCTGAGCTTCTTCTAATTCGGTCTGATTTGGTCTGATATGGATTATTGTATCAGCGGAGAGGCTTACCTGACCGAAAAAGCTTAACAACTAGTATATTAAAATCAAGTACAATCCAAATTTACTAAAACAAAATCAGCAAAAGCACAAGACTGAGTAATTTCCCAACTATTTTAAAATATAATCAGAAAAATTACTGTTTAGAGGTATAAGAAATTGTTTAGCCACAAAAAAATATAAAAGCTAAAGCTGGGAGGTTCATATTTAGCATATTTATAATAATTGTTCAATGAACCACAACTCAGTAAGAATTAAAAGTAAAAGAGATAATTCTTGACCTTATCTTAAAAAATATGACTTATTGATATAATTAGTCTAATTTTTCTTTAATACATATTTAAAATGGAAAAGCTACATAGATGTGGTAAATTCTAGAACTACTATTTTGTATTTCATTAGGGCAACAAAAATTCCACAGTTGGGGGTACATAAGTGTGTGCATGCACGCGCATGTGTATATACATACATATTTGATTTGAACTTTCATTATAAATAAAAGTAAATATGTTTCAAGTACCCTCCTCTATTAGTCAAATTGACATAAGGAACTTAAATACCCCTAAAGGACATTTTTACTCCTTTTCAATATAAAGGATGTGAACTCATTCAAAATCATAAACCCAATAAATGATAGTCATCCTTAACTCAAAACCACCTCAATTTTCACTAAGCCACACAATTGGTGAAATGGAATAAAAAAGCTAATTACCCTCAGAATAACCTCATGACTCCTGTACACAGGAAATAAACCTATTGGAAATATAGAAATAAGGGAAAACTCTAACACCAACTTTAAGTTTTTAAAAATGTTTTTATTGTTGGTGAGAACCATTTGAACCATGGTTTCAATGTTACTGACTTGGAATTATGAATTATTATAACTAATATTTGCACTTCCTGTTTTAATTCCTTTTTGATGTCTGTGATAAGACAATACAACCAAGGCCACTGATAGAAGTAAGGGTTTATTTGGAGCTAACAGTTTCAGAAGGTTGGAGTTCATTATCATCCAGGTGGGGACCATGGCAGCAGGCAGGAAGACACAGCACTCAGCAGTGCCTGAGCGCTTCCCTCTTGGGGCACAACCACAGAGAGATGCAGGGGGATGGAGTCCTTTGAAATCTCCAAGTCTGCCCTGTTACAACTTCTCCAATGAGGCCACACCTCCCAATACTTCCTCAGTAATCTCATCAATTGGAAGCATATGAGCCTAGGGGGGCCATTCTCTTTTAAACCACCACATGGCCTTTCCACTGCTCTGCACAGAATGGTAACCATCAGTCTCTTCTGCTTCTATGTGCCAGCTTTTTTAATATTTCACCACTAATATTTCAGTTAAACATAATGCTCTCTAGTTCCATTCATTTTGTCACAAGTGACAAGATTTTGTTGTTTTCTATGGCTGAGGATTATTCTGTTATATGTGGGTGACCCATTCTGTTACTCCATTCACCGATTGTGTGCTGAAGATGGTTCCACTTATTACCTGTTGTGAACAGTGTTTAAGGATATAATTTTGAATCACAGTTAACCAGTATATCTTCTTAGGCTTGGCCATCTTGTAAAATTGACTTTTTCTTTTTTTGGAAAGAAAATGTACAAAGAAAGAAATCTGGAAAGAGAAATAAATCTTGGGCAACCTAAACATTGGAAATGCTGATCAAAAATGATCAAGGCCTCTCTATGTCAGCCAAATTAAATCCATTTTTTGTTGTTTCTAAGTACAATTACTTGGTAGATACTGTTTTTCTGAGTTACTTTGGTTTTAATTTCTTTGCCACTGGAGGAACTCTTGCTTCTTTTCTGCAGTAAAACTGGTACATGATGATTGATTTATCATTCCTTAAAAAAATATAGCCAACAAATCTATCACTTCACCAAACATCATATGATATATATATACCCAGATCAACATGTCACCATTTTACCCAGTATACAAGCAATTAATGTTTGCCAATTATCTGGATACTCTTTGAGATCACCTGCCACAAGGAAAGAAGCATAAAGTCTCTCTTGGACTAAAACGCACAAAGGTGTGAGACAATTTGGCCACCACACAGAGAAAGAACGAGATACTTGCCCCATCCCACGACCAATATAAACAAGGCTTGACGAATACTAAACAAGGATCAACAAATATAACAAACTTCCTCCTCGATTCTCCGGCTAGTGAGCACCAAGGAACAACAATAGCATGCTGTTTAGAAAAGAGTTAGCTTGTGGAGAGGAAGACAGCCCCCTCTCCACTGAAGTAGAGGAACACAGGGAATGGGAAATCAAGAATGACTAGAAACTCCTAGAAAGAAAGGAAAACTGAGCAATGGCCTTCCACGTGTGCTCTCACTCTAGTGATAAAGATGATTAACCCGAAGCACATCTGTCCCATCTCATTTTCTCCTGAACTAGCTCAGAAAATAAAAGTCTTGCAAAAATAAGAAAGATAAAAGAAAGAAGTGAAAGAGGAGCATCATAAATTATGTAGAAAATGTATTTGGGAAATAGGAAGTAGATTAACAACACAAGCCATGCCTGGCTTATTAAGTAAGAATAGTTCCAGGCTAAATTATTACTTGTCTGTTGCTTTTACAATGCAAAATGTAAGGTCTTGATCTAGTGAGATTGTTCAGTGGGTAAAGATTCTTGACTGAGGATTGATCCCTGGGACCCACATGGTGGAAAGAGAGAACCAGTTCCTCAGAGTTTTCCACTGACCTACACATGTATGCCATGCATGCCAGACAGACAGATGGAAATAATGAAGAATAGAAAGTCCAAATCCTGTCCAGGTACTCTCCACTGAACTAGTTCAGGGTTAGAACTTGATGTCAGTTAAGACTTGCATCTCTTCTGAAAAGATTCTCCCTGCTTGCTGCTGTGGCTCCTCCCTGATCTCTGCTGTGGCTCCTTCCTTATCACTGCTGTGGCTCCTGGGATGCACAGTCAATTACCTGTTGACTTCTCAATGAATTACACACAGAGAGATTGCAGCCAGTTGCAGGAAAGGAGCCGAGCACATTCAGTCTCTGCTGTGTGATTCTCAGCAACTGCAAACTAAGAAAACTCACCTCTCTCCACTAGGTAAGTACAATAGAGAGGAAGACATCAAATTGAACATAGGCCACTTGGCCCAAACAAAGTTGGACGGCCCTATGTTATGTCTGCCATCATATGAGGCTGAGAAACTGAATGATAATTTGCCTCCCTCTTAGGAAAGACCCACACATTATTCTGACTGGTCAATGGGAGTCTCAGCTACAGCTACCATCTAGTATAACTCACAGATAGGAATATGCTCTGTAGTCTCATTATTTAATTAAGGGTAGGAATTACAAGAGCCTTAAACGCAATGGAGCAGTACAATTTGCAAGGGCTCAAAATTTATCGTTTTCATTAATTAACATAAAGTAGTGTGGGCGAGTGAAATCAAGTGATCTGCTCAGCTATTAGAATTTTGAGAGTTAATTAATATACCACCACAGATCATTGAGCTTAGAAATTATGAGTAACATATAGAATGTTAAAGAGTGTCATGGTGGTTTATACTCACACTAGACTCCTCTGCGCCTTCAAATGGTCTCCTTGAGAAGTTTCCTATCCTAACTTGATTCAGGATCACATATGGTTAAATCCACAAGAAAAAAAAAACACATTTTTAAAAAAAATCTGTGCCTCCAATTTTGCAAACACTCTCAATAAATCATTTTCTTATTTATTTAATCAGCCAAGATGATTACCAAGCATTAGTGGCCGTGAATAAATAAGCCTGTTTGTGTTTCACAAGTGGGTTTCAATTTCAGACTTCCTAAATTTCTCACCAGGAAAAGAAACAGAGCCGCCTACCTCACAGCCACAGGTTAAAACATAAGCCAGCAAATTCTCATTTATCTTCTGAAACCGAACATAAAACGTGGAGGGACCAGAGGTTACGTGAATTGCCTCTCTCACGATCACTTGTGTGCCCCTCCTGGGCTTCTTTTTCATTAAGAGCTCCAGAGCATTTGGAGACCACTGATCCTCTGAATCTTCTGTGAGGAGCTATATGAGTAAGAGTCAAACCATGGCATTCCCAACCAAGTTTCCATAGTTAGACACAGACAGGCGTCATAACAAGTTCAGTGATCTCACGATGTCTTCATAGGTCCCGGTCATTTTAGTGCCCTTTACATTATTTACCAAACTGACATTTTTGGTAAAAGCAAAACGAATAAAGATGCTTAATCAATGTTGTTACTGCAGGAAGCTGTTCTCTCTGTTCTGATGTGAATCTTTTTTCACTTATTTCTTTCATATTCCAGGAATTACCTTCGGTATCTAAAATGTGTCAAACACACTAGCAGTTGCTTCCTGTGCATTATCTTCATCCTGAAAAAGAATCCTGAAGGGCTGCTCCTTGTCTTATAAAGGGTAGCTTTATTTTGGGGGGGTAGTAGTCACCTGAAATTCTTATGTTGAGGGCCTAATCCCAAATATCTCATAATGTGATTATATTCAGAAAGGTAGACTATTTAGTTAAGGTAAGATGAGGTTTTGCAGGGAGACTCAATATGGATTGTGTCCTTACAAGAAGGAAACCAGGACACACATATCAAAAGGAGTGACTGATGAGAACAGCCACCTGCAGGCCAAGGTGAGCGGCTTCAGAAGAAATGGAACTTACCCAGACCCCGCCAGCACTGGAACAAACTCATGTCTGCTATTTAAGAGACCCAGGTATGGCACTTTGCTATGTTAATGCTGACAAGTCAACAGCAAAAGAGTAATATTGATATGAAATATGTCTTCATTGGCTGACAATGGCTCTTAGTTTGGCTAAGCAGAAGTTACTCACACGTAAGACAGCAAAGACATGAATAGAAAGACGCAAACTAGTGCTTCTTTGCTCAAAATGTAGTTTGTTCCATTACACCCATGGTTTGTAAGAGCAAATAAAAGTTGTTCAGAAAAACTCACAGAACTGCAAATGTTAACACAGACAGAATAGCTTTATCTGAATTAAACGTGATAAACCATCAGGGACCCTCCTGGTGTGTGGTGAGTTCCTGAGGAGACAGAGAGTGGATCCAATACCACTTTGTGAGGCTATTGTGGAGTGAGTTCAGCATCTCCCGAACTGGCTTCCCAGAGTTCTATGGTGTTCCAAGGCCACCTTTGAAGATAAAGAGATGTGCACAGAGAGAGTGGCCACTTATCCTCTAGTCTCTATACTCAGCATTGCAGTAGCAACGTTGCTCAATCATCTTCATACTTCTTAAAAATCTTGATTTTTGGTAGTTGGTATTGTCAACTACCAAAAGACCTGGACAAAGACAACATAAAAACCTCATACTGACAACAGTTTAATCATACTTGTAAATATGCAGTTTGATAAAGCTTAGCATATACACATGCCCATGAGAGTACCAATGATGATAAGACAGTAAATACAAGTGCTAGGGAAATTTTCCCTGAAGCCCTGCTCCCTCCTGCTGGGGTCTGAGCACTACCAGGAAAGCCTGATGTGTTTTCCTGTCTAAATATCAATTTGCATTTCTCGCAATTGTGTGATATATTAATATGTATTATTTTGTCATTTTTGTCTGGCTTCTCTCATTCAACAATGATTTTGAGATTCATATATGATGAATGTATGAATAGTTTACTCCTTTTTATTGATAGCAATATTTCATTGTCTGTTCATACCACATTTTATCAGTTGACCTGTTGACCAATTATAGAGTTTCCAGACATGGCTACTATAAATAAAGCTATGATGATCATTAAAGTGCAAAATGTTTAAAGGTTTATTTATGTTTATGTGTAGAAGCCTACGGGGTCTAGGCAAGGGTGTGAAATCCCCTAGATATGGACTTATAAGCAATTATGAGGTGCTGGGGATTCAGCCCAGATCTTCTGAGACATCAGTAAGCACTCTTAATTGATGACCCATCTCTCTGGCCACTCAAGTATAAAGTTTTGTGTGAACATTTGCTTCCACTTTTTGAACAAATGCCAGAAGAGGGGCAGTTGAATAACGTATGCTATGTGTTGAGTTTGTAAGAAACCATTGGATTCTCTGCAAAGTTACCATTCTCATTTCCACCCGAGGAATATGGAGGTGCTAACTGTTCTACACTCTTGCTAGCATGGTCAGTTTTTAAATTGAAGAGCCGAAAGTAGTATGTCCCATGTCTTTTATTTGAATTTATAATGCAGAACATCTTTTTGTGTACTGATTTGCCATCTGGACATCTCCTTTGGTGATATATCTTTAACATTTTGCCAATCTTTTCAACCAAGTGATTTCTCTACTGAGTTTGATTCTTACTTATGCATCCTGGACACATATCCTCTAACAGATGTATATACTGCACACATCGTCTCCCAATTTTGTGGCTTACCATTTTATTCTCTTCACAGTATATTCCTAAAAATAGGAATTTTACTTAAGATGAGTTCTGATTCATTAATTTGGCTGTCTAAGGACTGAAACTTTAGTAGAAGAAATCTGACAGCACAAGATCACAAAGGTTTGCTTTCATGCATTCTTCAGTTAAGTCTATTGGTTTTGTTTTATATTTAGATCTAGACTCCACTTTGAATTGTTATTTTCTTATTCTGTTCTTTCCCGATGCATATGGATAGCCAATAATTCAGCACCATTTGATGGAAAAGAAAAACCATATCCCTTATCCACTGAATTGGCATTGCAGTTTTGTAGAAAACCAGCTGTCTGTGTGTATGCATATGAGCCTATTTCTGGACTCTCTTCTTCTGTTCCAATGATATATCCATCTATCCTTATGCCAATACCATGCTGCCTCAATCACTATAGATGTTCAGTCTCGGCAGCAGGTAGTGTCCGTTATCTAACTCGCCTCCTCTTCAAAGTCTCTTTGGCTATTCTGAGTCTGTTGCATTTCCCCAGACCTGTGTAATAAGATAGTTTTAGTAAATTATAATAAATTTAATAAACTATAATCAGCACAAAAGGAGTGCTTTCTTGGATTTCCAATCATATTGTAATGATGCCACAGATCAGTTCATAATTTAAACTGTCTGGCACACTTATTTACCTAGGCCTTGAACTTCTGTCTGCAGTGTTTATAGTCACGTGTGTAAGTTAGCATTGTCCTTTGCCTATTTGGGGAGTGCAGAAGCATCTGGGGCTTTGTGCATGCTGGGAAAGAGGCACCCTGTGCATTCTGGGAAAGAGGCACCCTGCGCATGCTGGGAAAGAGGCACCCTATGTATGTTGGGCAGCTGTCCTATCCTAAGCCATACTTCAGTGCACTGGTTAACTCTCCTCCCCTGTCAAATAGAACCAGATTATTGCCATGTCTTGCCATCCTATTGTGAACAGCATCACGTTGTCAATATGGACACATGACTTGTTGGTATCATATAGAAATTGGATTCATTTTTTAAATATTTACTTCATATCCACTCACTTTGCCTAACTCACTTTTAGTACTGTCATCTCTTCCAGAGATTTCACATCAGATTTTCTATATCTGACATAAAAAGGTAATGGAACTGTCCTTCCTGTTGTCCAGTCATTATGCTATGAGTTTCTTTCCCCTGGTTGATTCTGCTACCCTAGAAGCATTTCCTGATGGTGAGCAGCAATGGGCAGAGGAAGCATCCTTCTGGCACTCCTTATCTTACTAAGGGTGTTTTGCGCAGCCCATAGCTGCAGCGCTAGCTCCGGTTTGTTTTGGAGATCCTGGAATCCCTCCACCGTGTAGCCATCTCTCATACTAGAACTCTGTTCCTAGGAGTCTTCCTAAATCCTCAGCTCTGTGTTGTCAACTCAAGTCTCTGAGGCCTCTTCCTGGTCTACCTTCCCTATGGAATGCTCTGGAAAATTATGTCAGTGTGAACTGGGATAGCCAGAGGCATGATCCCATTTGTTTCCTGTTGCTCACAAGCCTGATTTCATGGCCTGATGCTGCAGCTTTTGGAAATGATTGCATGGGTATTTTATCTGTTTTGAGGCAATGCTTTCATGCAGAATCTTAAACCCAATTTCTGCTACTGTATTATCCCCCAAATTTGCATACTCCCAAGTCACCTTTTTAATGTTTTAAAATGTATT
Source organism: Ondatra zibethicus (assembly GCA_004026605.1). Taxonomy (NCBI): domain Eukaryota; kingdom Metazoa; phylum Chordata; class Mammalia; order Rodentia; family Cricetidae; genus Ondatra; species Ondatra zibethicus. The sequence continues at coordinate 89,043 of PVIU01003037.1, read as the reverse complement.
TTTCCTCAAAGTAGACTTATCTATTATCTATTCTTACTTGGTGTATTGAGAATGCTGATGGGATTTTAGTTTTGGCATATAAAATCAAATGAGAAAGGAGAGTTTTGACTTGATGATGTAATATTAGAGAGAACACTAAGTTCCTATGGAGCTAGAAATTAGCTATAAAGTAACGTCTCCTAGACGTGGCATGGCCACTGCACTCATGAATTCGCAGCAGCTGGGAATGCCTGCACAAGATCTGCACAAGACTGAGCCAGTCAGCACTCCAGCATCAGTGGGTTGAGGCACACAGGTCATGCACTCAACTGAAGAGCTATGGGCTGTTCTTGGCCATTGGGAGAAGCAGAGTCTATTTTCTTTAACTTTGTGGACCATGACAGGATGCCCTTGCTCCAGTGGCTAGTGCCCTATATCCATGAGCTTGTGGAAAGCACTGATTAAAATCAATGGGTTGTTATAAAAGAGAGAAATGGTACTTGGTAATTGTGAGGTGCTTAAGAGGTCTGAAAAGAGTTTGATAGAGGGGCACAGAGTGGAGGGTAGTTATTTGTTGTTGTTGCTTTCTAATGACAGGGTCTCATGGCTTCATAGAATTACCGGGATCGACTGCCTCTTCCTCCTGAGTCCTGGGATTAAAGCAGTGAGCCTCTACACCCAGCCTGAGATAATAATTCAAGCACACTGCATTCATGTCTGAAATTACCAGATAATAAGTATTTGGTTTTTGATTTTTTTTTAAAGCAGAAGCCTCTTGGGAGCTTAAAAGTGGGTTTTCAATTGGAGGAAAAAATATTAAAAAACAAAAGATCAGAGATGATTTTAAATCTGCTAATGAGAATTTTAAAAAACTCTATTCTTTTGGGAAGTACAGAAACAGGGAGAGAGAAACAAAAGCTCTTGGCAGGGGTATAAACAGATCAGACATCAGCAAAGCACCATGCCGCCCTGGCTGGGAAGAATCAAACTCACAGCCCTGCTGTTTGGGCCGTGAGCACTGTTTGTCAGAACACAGTTATCAGTGATAACTGTTATCAGTTATCAGTGATAACAGACTCCCCTCCCATGGCCTTGTAACCACCCTGACGCGTCTAATCCACACTTCATTACTGAGTCCAACCCTTCAGTACACTGCCAGAGCACGTCCTTGGAAAGGGGAGGAAAATGAAGAGATTAAAGAACTGGGAAATATAAATGTGGCCACTTTGCACAGAGGAAAACAGGGGCGCTTAATCACACATGGGTCTTTCCACTACACTCTGTTCTGCTTCTTTGTAGTTGGTTACTACAAAACAATATTTATAAAAATTCTCATAAAAAGAAGCCTTGTGTCTTATTCCTAATATGCTTTAAGACTGTCAAGGAAATGATTCATAATTTTATAGTGGTGGTTTATTTAATTGTATGTCTACTGAAAAAAATTTTGTGTGAATGGTATGTAAAAAATTATTGGATCTTTCTATTTTTTCAATGCCCCTTCTGTCTAGTAAACAAAACCATCTTGAAATTCAGCACAAAAAAATATATTTCTTACCAATGGGAGTGAGTATTCCATTAGATAGTGAAAATAACTGGTCATATTTAATGGCTCCCCCTTGCTGCTGGTAGTTCAGACCAAGCATAACAGATAATGGGGGAAAATGCATAGACTCGGTGCTACTCCACCTGCTCCTCTTTTTGACATCATTTATCAAGTTTGACAGGCTTTCCCAGCTGAACCTGCTTGGACACAGACTCATCCTGAACATTGTATTTGAGCTATTCACAACCAAGTGGGCAGAATTTGCACATGGCACGGGAAGGCTTTAACAGTCTGCAGGATGGCTCTATTTGCAACTCTTTTGGCAAATGTGCTCCTTTTTATCCCTAATGATCATTCCTTAGTTTTACTGATACATGTTTTATCTGCAAGTATAACCAACTTCATCTTGGAAATTACAGAGATCTTATAACGCTTCTATGCATATCCATGTATTTTCATAAAAAAAACTGTGGTGATATCCTTTTCCAAACATAAAACAGTGTAATATCACTGTGTGTATAACATCACTGTGTATAGTAAAGTAATTATTAAAAATAAGATATTTCTTAAATAGCAAAATCAAAATATAGTAAAATGAGTTTATAAATACTGTGGTGTGTATTGTTTGTATGCAGGTGTTTGTGCACCTATGCGCACATGATGCATGTGTAGTTGCAATTGCAGTATGATCAGTTTTTGAAACAAAGACTAGACCATGCAAGCACATCAGGAGTGGGAAGGTGATGTCACTTTTTCCAATACAATTGATTGTTAAAGGTGTACAGCTTCAGTGTGGGTGACACAGATTGTGATCTCAGGACTGGCACATCAACTGCTTTAGCTGTTATGCCTGAATATGTGACTATAACGGAGAGTAGAGTTTCAACAGAAATTGCTGTGACACCTCTACAATAGAAATATTAATCTAAACCATTTCAGTTAAAAGAAAAATAAAACATGTTTTCACTACTTATTGTCTGAGAAACAGATAATCTTTGATCTGTGAAAAGGATAATCACAGCGAAAACTATACATTCAAATAGGAATATCTCCTTAATTTGGATAATCATCTACCCTTACCGCACCCAAGACAACCCCTTCATAATAGTAGATCCCAATGACATCTCTAAGACAAGAGTACAGTACATTATTTCCTCTGGATCATAATCTGTTGGTGGCAACCAGAACAGCCAGCCTCTGGGAATCAACCTTTCTTTACCCTCCGCTTGTGTGGCTTCTTTCAGTGATATGAGAGCAAAAATGGTGAGTGGAATATCCAGGTTAAGGCAGGGAAGGAAAGAGCAACGCGACTATGAGAACTAGTCATAGACACTGCCTGAACCAAGCCAGGGAGGCCAACAGGGCAGGAAAGCTGCGCCACAAAGCACAAGGTGCCCAGGCCTCTGAGAACTTTTCTTTAACAAGGCACGAAGTTCACCCATGGGGGTGGGGGAAGCCTGGACTTTATTTGACCCCGTTACTACGAACCTTTGCCATGCTCAGCTAAACCAACATCTAACTCAATCTGCTTGTCGCTTAGCTATGGCACCATTAAAAAGTTGAGCAAATAATAAACCAGTCTGAGTTTCCCATTTTAGATGCTAACAAGAATGTGTTTGACTCCTCTGTTCTCTTACTTGTTACTCATCTTTAGGAAACTCTCAATGATTTCCAGCCATTACTTTATGGTATAAAATCACATTATATTTCATGTAACTACTATTTTAGTTACTAGTTATGTGCATATTATTTCTTAGTCTACGCATATCTAAACTTTTGATTAGGAAGGCATGTGATCCTGTTATGCCATTTCACTGATCACAGAAGGTGATGAGGAAAGATGTTGAGATAATGAGATGAAATCAGAACCGAAGTATGAATGAAGGATCTCTAAGTGGGGTGAAACAGCTGGTTCCGTAATCATTGATGGGCCGTTCATATTATACTCTATTCCTAATTAAGTACCTTTTCCTTTATTCACCCATTTCAAATTTCTGACTCATGATAACATGTTCAAACAAGCTGAGGGCAGACAGTCTTCTATCCTGAACTTCTAAATACATCTTGGATAACTATAATATAAAACTGTCATGACAAGATTCTTCCTTTAATCAGGTAGCAATTAAGTGCCAGGGCAGAAATGATGATCTCAAACTGACAGTGATACCATCAGCAGTACCACGTCTTCTTGCTGACAACTCAAGACAAGGATATAGATTGGCGTGATTATCAGGCCATTTCTCCCTGTGTTCAAGAAGGTCCTAAGCATGTACAAGCCAGTACAACACTCGGAGTTAGACTCCATGAGAAATATCTGGGTCAGCTTCACAATGTCTTAATGAGAGCTACTGTTTGAAGCTAGGTACCAAAAACCTAAAACTCGTTAAACTCTTGTTAAAACATAAGCCAGAATGTGTCATTGTCTGCTCATGTTTCACAACTTCATCCCCAACTCACTCAGAATAGAAACTTATTCTGATAGCTGTAAGTGGCCCTGGTGTGGCCCTTCCATATACCTGTTTCTCTCCTTCATGGTATCTGTGTAGACATCAAGTCTTCACAGACTCTTTCCTGTCCTTGAACTTTTGCACTATTTCTTCTTTCTAGAATGTTCTCCCACAACAAGCTACGCATAGTTCTCCCTTATCTATGGTGGGTTCCTTTCCAAATCCTCCTCCCTTGGTGATGAAGATACCTTCTCTAACTACTGTCATCCAAGGTATGAACTCCTTCACCTCTGCCTATCATCCTATTGGTCTTGTTTATTTTTTCTCTACCATTCTTTGCTTACTCGCATCCTAGAGATGCTGCCATTTCCATTTAAGTTGTTTTCATTGTACATGGACACACACTCCACTCAAGCCAGGACTTTGTATCTTGCTTCCTGCTGTATCACCTGCAGTCCAAATTGCACCTGACTTCGGAGATGTTCTATCAGACTGACTCGACAGACAAATGAACTGTTCCAACTCTCAGTAAAACCCACAGCAAAATTAGCTCAGCAACCCTGCTCAGTTGAATTAGAAATAATTAGACACAGGGCACAGTTCTTTCCTGTATAATTAATACAAAGCATGGCACAGTGAGAAAAGCCACAAATATAAAAGAGAGAAAAACCATAATGTTCATCTTTGACTTCAATTTCTACTTTTCCCAAACATATCCATTGGCTCTTTCTCAACAGCTAGATTATGGTAGGAAAGATGCAACTAATTCCTCCAAAGCAACCTGGTACTTCACTGAAGAGTGCTTGGGGAAGGAAGAAATTAGAGCTAGTCATGAGCCTGACACATCTCCTTCCAATAACCTCAAATATCTAACCAAAATTATACAACTGGAGACTACAAAGAATTAAACTCTGAGCTTGGAGAAGAAGAAAATTTCTCAGTAAGGAGGAGACCTTTTTTTTTTTCATTAAGACTTCCTCGAGAAAGCATCCCTAAAACCAGAAGAGGCTTTCAGAAAAGACACAAAAAGTCAAGTTCTAGCATAAAGTGGTAGCTTTAGGAATAGTTCTTGAAAGCTCTGTGGAGATATACACTCATATCCGTGGTGCATATGTATGTGCATATATAATGCCTAAATATGTGTATATATGTATATATCATATATGTGTGGAATAAGGATGTTACTTTTATTGGTCATTTATGATCAAGTATATTTTTGAAAGCTGAACGCTATCACACTTGAGTCCTTAGACTTAGAAATGTGTTTGAAAGAGAACAACTCATTTAATGAACTTTGTTTTTCTCTTCTGGAAATCTTTAAAACATTTTACGCTATCACGGCCAAACTAGTATGCAGAAATAAAACAAGAAATTTGTATGAAGTGTCATAACATACACATGATGGAAGGAGGGAAACGTGTACCCAGCAAGAACAGCCATGTTACCTTGTTTACGTGCGTTTCTTTAAGGAGCACAAAAGTCCAACACACAAACTTGATTTCTTGAAGCATCATGGTCTTAAGCGACAAGTTAGTTATTCATGCCACAGGTAAGAGTTGCATTATGTTTGCAAAATATTCTATTTTGAGAATCATCTACTCTGCTGTCACAATGTGCATTAGTTTCTATGGGATTCTAGACAAAGTGCCACAAACTGAGTGTTGAAAATGTCCATAATTATGGAGGCTAGAATACCAAAGCCAGTGTGTCAGCAAGGATACGTCATGCTGCAGTCCTAAGGGACCCTCCACCCTGGCTTCTGTCCCAGCTACTGGGGACTGGCAGCAGTCCTCCTTGGCTTATGGATGCACCTACTTGGCTTAGGGATGCACCTCTCCTTGCTCTGTCTTTACAGGAAGCCTCCTTTTGTGCCCTGTTTTCATAAAGATGCTGATCACTGGACTCAGCCTTCTCTAGTTCAATACGACCACATCCTAAGTGCACTGCAACTATAGAGCTTTGTTTCCAAGGAAGCCCACAGGTTCTAGCGCATGTGGATTTTGCCAGACTGCTGTTCTGCTCAGCACAGAGGAATGCAGATACGCCAGGTCCCTCAGAGCTACAGCCACCAAGGAAATTACCCTTTGTAACAAAATCCTTTTTCTTAAAGGGAGAATGACATAAAAGCAAACAAATAGTCTTGTTTTAAAGAATATTAATAAGAGAAGAAATATCTTCTATAGTAATGTGGAAAGTTACCTGTGCAACTCTGTGGTGTTTTGATTCCCAAGAAAATATTGCACAGGAGATCTGTGGATGTGACAAGAATGTCACAAAGCTAAGACAAGAGAAAAGCCACCTTGATAGTGAGACTGTTCTGTCTCTGTGCAGCTCTAGGGGAGGATATTGCGTCTTGCACTCTTTGCAGCCTCTGAGAAGTGATGGCAAAGGGCTCACCAGCACACAATGGGACAGATCTGATTTCATCTCAGCACAGCAACAATGAAAATGAGTGTCACATCCCTATCCTCACTGAGCTGTCTCTGATTTCTTATTAAATGATATCACCCCAACATTCTCATATGTCCACATGCATTTTTCCATTGATTTATCATTGCATTTATCACTGAATCAATAGCAAAGAAAAGAAAACTAATATGAGCAGGCAAAACATGAGAAGACAGATAAACTGTGTTAATCCATACTTCTCTGAGCTAAAGAAGGAGAAAACTGAGTGCCAAGTGTATTTAAGGGTTCTGAACAGGGCAAAGCCTTGTCCTTTTGGACACTATCAACTGTCTTGCCACATACCAAAATGTCCGCTTACTTCTCAGAAAATTTTGCAGGGGGGGGGGAACAAATCAAATAAAGTCATTGGTAGAGAATCAAGTGAAATTAAATGCCCATAATTTGTAGTCAGAGAACCAGTATAATATAATAGCCTACAGGTTAATCTCAATTAAATAGATATTTTCACTTCTTATTAAAATGTGAGAGGACATTTTGGTGTTTTATGCTTTGCTATGGTCTTTATGCATTTTGCTAAGGCACAGTGGAGGCATGGGGACCTTTGCTTGCTTCAAACTGGAAATGGCATGCATGGAAATGCTGGTCACAGGTAATCACATGGTTCTGCTTAGTTTTGAACATTCAAACTGCTGAGAATTAGAAATCCCATCTGTTCCCAGACCAGCTAACAGAGTTCCATAAGCTACAAGTTGAGTGGATGGCAAAGGTCCCATATTCACAAAAATTACAACACCAGAGATTTTCAAAAATATAAGAAAGATATATCCACAAACAGAAGTAAATATTAGAATATATTCAAAATATGAATATATAATTAGATTCTTGTTTAGGTATATATTAAAAGTAGTATCATTAGGGATAGAGTGGAACCAGTGAGAGTTTCTTAAGATAAATAGTAGATTAGGTGCACATACATGCTGATTAGAACGTTATCTCTCCCACCAACCATAGTGACCAGCCAAAACACTACCCAATGCAAAAGAGCAGCCACACTGACCCTAAACAATGAGAAGCCGACTCCCAGGCACACGGGGGAAAGGGGACTCACCACTATCTCACTGCAAGAATTACTGGGGGATGTACTTCTGGAAGAAAAAAATACAGAGAGAAGGATGATATGTATAAAACAGTTAAAATTAAATTCGAATTGGCAATTCTAATTAAACACTGGGTGCAAATTTTAATTTAGCAAACTTTAAAAATATAAATGGGACAAAAAATTCAGGCATTAGAAAGATAGCAGAAGATGAGGGATAGGAATAGATTGGGGCAGAATTCTTTGTCTTGTTCTAAAAGTAGAAATACTAAATGAATTTAAATTTTTTTCAAAAAATATAGAGTTGAGCATAAAAATATAGTTAACTGTGCACAATGAATTGCATTAATATTCTCTAAATACTATTTTTGAAAGTTAGGGATGCATCTAAGTAGTGAAGGATCTGCCTACAAGCACAAGACCCCAGGTTCAATCCGTCAGTACTACAAACAAAAGCCAAAAAAGTCTTATTTTTTTCATCTCTATAACAACAAACATGAACTAATAGGTAAGAACAATTACCTATTTGTTTAGTCAAGTCATGTCTAAGAATTCATTTGCCTAACTCTAGGTGCTGACGACTGAACAGTGAGTAAGTTCCTTTCCATGACACATTTGCCTACCGAGCAGTTTGAATGGGGGCCCCTAAGTTCAAAGGAAGCAGGTGGCCAAGTCATGATAATCAAGTATTGAGGCTAGAATCTAACTGAGGCAATAAAGAATTATGTCAGAAAGCCGTGAGGGAGAAACTCTGTCTTAGCTAGGGTTACTATTGCTATGGTGAAGCACCATGAACAAAAAACATGTTGGGGAGGAAAGGGTTCATTTGGCTTACACTTCCACCTTATAGTTCATCCTTGAAGGAAGTCAGACAGGAACCCAAACAGGCCAGGAACTTGGAGGCTGGAGCTGATACAGAGACTGTGGAAGGGTGCTCCTCATGGCTTTCTTAGAGAACACAGGACCACCAGTGCAGGGATGGGACCACTCATAAGGGACTGGGTCCTCCCCCATCAATCACTAATTTAGATACAGGCTTTCCTACAGCTCAGCTTTAAGGAGGCATTTTCTCAATTGAGGTTTCCTCCTCTTGGATTACTGTAGCCTGTGTCAAGTTGACATAAAACCAGGCAGTACATAAGCATTGCAGAGGGATGAAAGCCATTGACCATGGCAGTGGCATGGAAAACTGTGATAGCGGAAGCCATCTGCCCCAGCAAAGGTAATTATAGGGATCTTCACCTGTATTATATGTAAAGCCATGTATAAAGCAAATGGTGGTCTTATAAGTATTGCCACACAGCTGTAACTTTGAAAATGTCACTGACAAACATCCTTAAGAAGTAATGTATAAGTCTACTTTCGAAACAGTTATACACACACTGTGCTTGTTGAGTTTAACAATACATTTATACATCTACATTCTAATAGTTACGTGTTTGTCTTCTCATTAGCAGTGTGTTCTGCGTACAAGTTCAGAGGAAAACAAATCTCTCACCAGGCTCTGGTAGGTAAAGATAAACTATACACATTCATTTCGAATACAGTTTTAAAATTCAGAACCATTTGAGCTTGCTTCAGGTGCAATGTCGCCAACACACACGGCACTATCTTTCCACATATTTAATTAGTACACTCTAAGAAGTATTCGCAGCACAGTCTGAGACAGAACAAAAGGAACATGAAGTCGGTTTGCTCTGTCATTCTGTCTTACTACTTCAAACTTTTATCTGTGCAAAAAATTTTAAACAGTAAACCATCACAAACTATTGGGTATCATGTTTTCTTTGGCTAACTAAATTTTTTTTATTGTGTAGATTCAGCATTTTAGATTTTAGAGTGTGTTCTAATTTCAATATTGTTTCAAAGCTCAGGAGTGAACTGAAAAAATGACTAACATTTCTGGTTACCTCCTAGTGACTACAGGAAAATATTTTGCTATGTAGAGGATTGGGGGCTAAAAGGAATCTGCTCCAGGTGTCAAATACTCGAACTAAGAAATAGGTGAGGCAGGAACTCTTGGCTGTGAGAGATACGGGAACCATGTGAGGTTGGAAGTCATAGCTATGTGCTGCAGAAAGTGTGTGAATTAAGGAGTCACAGCTACATGACAGAAGAAGTATGTGAGGCAGGAACTCAGGCTGCAAGAGATTCTGGAAGAATGGGAGGTCGGAAATCCTAGCTCTATGGTGTAGGCAGTAAGAATCGTAGCTTTGTGTGACATCAAAAGTCACATTCCCATCAAATACGTTGAAACTTAACACTTTGTAACTCCAAGTTCCATTTCATAATAGATAAATTTCATAATAGATAAAGGAGAAGTGCTGTTGGTTCTTGATGTCATTTTGATGACTTTATAAAGGCCTGTCACAGGAGTCCTGAGAGTTTCCTGTGACAAGGCTCACACAGGGTCTATAAGAAGCCAGTGCACCAGGAAGTGTTTCCTTTTCCTAGTTCTGACCCTTCACACCAGTTCATTTTACTCTATCCCAACGCGCCACCTGGTCTTTTTCTTCCTTCTCTGAACGTCCCCCTAACTGCCAAACAGTATTAGCACCTCCAAAGCACAAGAGTGTCCCCTCCCCAGGCCTCCAGGACATAATTACAGAAGGGGCCCCACATGGGCAAATGTTCACAGTCCAGAAGACACCGTTCCTTCCTGTTGCATTTAGGCTTCCGGCTCTCAGTGCTCATTCAGTTGAAGGTGCCGTCTACTTAGTCTCTAGAGCTCACTTCCTGCTTGCTCCTTAGAAACCCAGCCCTTACCAGGCAGTGGTGGCACACACCTTTAATCCCAGCACTCGGGAGGCAAAGGCAGACAGATTTCTGAGTTCGAGGCCAGCCTGGTCTATAAGAGCTAGTTCAAGGACAGGCTCCAAAGCTACAGAGAAACCCTGTCTCAAAAACAAACAAAAAACAACAACAACAAAAAAAAAAAACAAAAAAATGAAACCCAGCCCTTTCATTTCTTTTTTAATTAATTTTACTGAGCTAGACATTTTTCTCTGATCCCCTCCCTTCCTTTCCTCTCTGCTTCAACCCTCTTCCATGGTCCACATGCTCCCAATTTACTCAGGAGATCTTGTCTTTTTCTATGTCCCATGTACATTAGGTCCATTTATGTCTCTCTTAGGGTCCTCATTGTTGTCTAGGTTCTCTGGGATTCTGAATTATAAGCTGGTTTTCTTTGCTTTTTGTCTAAAAGCCACTTATGAGTGAGTACATATGATATTTGTCTTTCTGGGTCTGGGTCACCTCACTCAATATGATGTTTTCTAGATACATCAATTTGCCTGCAAATTTTAAGATGTCATTATTTTTTTCTGCTGTGTAGTACTCCATTGTGTAAATGTACCACATTTTCCTTATCACTTCAGTCAAGTGGCATTTAGGTTGTTTCTAGGTTCTTGCTATGATACACAATGCTGCTATAAACATAGTTAAGCACATGTCCTTATGGTGAGCATCCTTTGGGTATATACCCAAAAGTGGTATCACTGGGTCTTGAGGAAGGTTGTTTTCTAATTTTCTGAGAAATCGCCATACTGATATTCAAAGGAGCTGTACCAGCTTGCACTCCTACTAGCAATGCAGAAGTGCTCCCTTTACCCAACATCCTCTCCAGAATAAGTTGTCATCAGTGTTTTTGATCTTGGCCATTCTTTCAGGTGTAAGATGGAATCTCAGAGTTGTTTTGATTTGCATTTCTCTGATGACTAAGGATGTTGAGCATTTTCTTAAGTGTCTTTCAGCTATTTTAGATTCCTCTGTTGAGAGTTCTCTGTTTAGGTCTGTACCACTGTTTTTATTGGATTATTTGTTCTTTTAATGACAAATTTCTTGAGTTCTTTGTATATTTTAGAGATCAACCCTCTTTTCTTTTTGAAACAATCCCAATTTATTTAAGAATTCGCTTCCTCATCTTCATTTCCATAGACCACTGCTTAGTAAATGGATGTGTTTGTACTGATACTGTCTTTGAATCGAGATTCTTAGTCTATGAGATGGCTACACTAAAGCTATCAGCTTGCTAGGATGAGTCAAGAGGGTAAAATGAGAAGAGGCAATGCTTTGAAAACTGCTCAGAGGTACCATTTCATTTCTTCTGTTAACCCTGATTAGCACCAAAATTAATATCTGTTTTCCCTCAGGCATTAACCTTCTGGTTTAGGGTTTCTGTTACTTCAACAAAACACCATGATCAAAAAGCAAATTAGAGAGAAAAAGGTTCATTTGGCTTATACTTCCCTATTGCTGTTCATCATCAAAGGAAGTCTGGACAGGAACTCAAACAGGGCAGGAACCTGCAAGCAGGAGTTGATGCAGAGGCTGTGGAGGAGTACTGCATACTGGCTTGCTTCACATGGCTTGCTTAGCCCACCTTCTTATAGAACCCAGGACTACCTGCCCAAAGATGGCACTACCCACAATGAACTGAACCTTTTCCCTCAGTCATTAAGATCACAACCTAATCTTAGGGAGGCATTTTCTCAATTGAGGTTCCATCCTCTCAGACAGCTGTAGTTTGTGTAAACTTGTCATAGATATAGCCAGCAAGCTGACCTACTTTGTATCCCTCTTTTGTTCTCCCTCAGAGTTCTTATCCTTTCATCAGAGCTACATGTAGTCCATGGAGAGCATCAACATTTTTTTCTGTTGAGAAATAAAATGGGTTACTTCCTCAGCTTTCAAAAATATGATTATCAAGTACCACCCTAATAAGTTTAATGTTCCTGGTCCTAAATACAAAGCTTTTAATCTTTGTACCTCTGATTTTTTCTTTTTCCTTAGCTACAAGCTTCAGAAACACAAAAACAAAAGCTAGAAAGCAAATTTCTACAGCATATTTTCTTTATTGTGTATTTATTTATTGTATTGCTATGATTCCATGTGTACACACACACGTAGATGTTCACATGCATGCCTGGGCATGCACGCAGTGACCAAAGGACAACCTGCAAGAGGCATTGCTTTCCTTACCCCATGAGGATCCCAGGGATCAGACTCACAGGGTCAGGCCTGGGGGCGAGCACCTTACCCCATTAAGTAGCAGCTCTCAACAAGGGCCAAACAACCCCTTCCCAGAGGTCTTCTAAGACCACTGAATATCACAGTTACTTTCATTATGATTCATAACAGTAACAAAATCACAATTATGAAGCAACAACAAAAATAATTTTGTGGTTGGGGTCACTGTAGCATGAAGGCTGGCTTGTCAGGGTTTCTATCCTGCCTTGTCCTCCCAGCTGTTTAGTCCCAGAAAAAATCACACAGAGGTCTCCATAAGTTACAAACTGATTGGCCCATTAGCTCAGGCTTCTTATTAGCTCTTGTAACTTATATAGCCCATTATCATTTTCTATGTCAGCTACATGGCTCGGTACCTTTCTCAGTGGGGCAGGTCACATCCTGCTTCTTCGGTGGTCTAGGCAGGAGTCCTGAAAGAGCTTCCTGCTTCCCAGAATTCTCCTATTCTCCTTGCTCTGCCTCTACTTCCTGTCTGGCTGTCCCACCTATACATCCTGGCTAATGGCCAATCAGCATTTATTTAAGTCATGATTGACAGAATGCAGACAATTCTCCCACACCAGGTTACCACAACATAAAGAACTTCAGCATTAGGAAGGTTTAGAACCACTGCTCTAGACAGTCCCATTACCCCCAATTCCTAAAATAATACAAAGGGAATAGAATGGTATCAGTCAAAACAACCTCAATTTTGCCTGTTGGGACTAAAGGCAAAGTATATAACTGATACTTTGGATTTTCTAATCCTTTGGGTTTAACCACTATTGCTGGTGTATATTTGACTCCTTGGGTTCTATAATGTCTGAACATAGAATGAGAGTGTATGTTTGCAATAGCAATTATTGATTATAATGCAAATGTTGTGTTAAATCCAGAACTAAAACTGCCAAACTCCAACCTGAAAACTGAGTCCAGAGTGTAACATTATCAACTTGCCTTAGTGAACTGTGACTGCATGGAGATGAGTGACATTGTGTGAAATCCCCTCCTCCTCCTTTGACATTAATCAAGCATAAAAGTTCGCACCTACACCTAACTGTTATCTGACCTTGAAGAGCTGCTTGGTTTTGCAACACCCAATTCTTCCACAATTAGGAGTAACCCACACTTCAAAACTGGCACAGTCACTAAATCAACTGATGCAGTTCACTCCCTCCTGGCCGGGGCTAACGTAAGAATGTGCTCCAAAACCCACTGACTACTAATGATGTGAGAAAATGAATTCTTTCTTTTTGTATAATGCCAGTACCAGATTCTTGAGGCAGTACCATATGTTACCAGTGAAATAGGGGTCCTTCTTATGATCCTTGGTTGTATTAATAAATGAACTTAAGAATAGACTGGTTCTACCCTAGGTCTCTGGGTTCATACTCGTCTATACTGATAGACTGGTGCCTTGTCCAGTCGTCATCAGAGGGGCTCCTTCTGGCAGCTGATGGGAGCCAGCGCAGAGACAGCCAGGTGTTACACACAGAGAGAGTTTAAATTGGAGGTCCCCATCTGATCCCTCCCCTTGGAGATTGCGGAACCACTTGGAAAAGGAGGTGAAAAATTGTAGGAGTCAGAGAGAATAAAGGACACCAGGAAAACATGGCCCCTGAATCAATTAAGCAGGGAGCACATGGTCTCTCAGAGACTGAAGCAGCAGGCACAGGCCTCTGCTTATATGTTGTGACCGTTGGCTTGGTGTTTGTGTGGATCTCCTAACTGTGGGACTGGGTCTTTGACTCTTTTACCCACCCTTAGGACTCTTTGCCTCCTATTAAGTTGCCTTGTCCAGTCACAAAATTTAAGGACTTTTTCCTTGTCTTATTGTATTCTGTTTTGTAGTGTTTGGGTTTTGGCTTTTGGAGGCCAGCTCTTTCCTGACAGGAGATGGCAAAGGACTGAATCTGGGGAAGAAGGGAGGAGGGAGTGGGAGGCTGGGAAGAGTGGCAGGAGGGGAAACGGTTGTAGGGATCTAGTGTATGAGAGAAGAATATGTCTTAAATAAAAAATAAAATCAAAACTATCTTTAAAGATTAAAAGAACAGACAGGAAAGAAAGCTTGAGGACAGTTTTATTAGAGTTTAAAAGAAAACTGAAGACTGAGAACTGGAATCTTCTTCAGCTGCATAAAGGGGGAAATGGGGACCATTACTTTTGGGTTAAGCATGAAGGTCAGGTCACATGGCAGACAAATAGCTGCATGGAAAGCGGCAGAGGGGATTCCAGACTAAGAACAATGGAGCCCAACGTACTAGGAAACATACACTTGGGCTCTGGCTTGCATCTGAAAGATAAGAACGGGAAAGACAAAGCTCTAGAAATGGGGCAGATACATCAGAATCCCCTGGCAGCTCCCAGGAACTGTTTTAGGGTAGGCTTTCTAGGAAGAAAAAGTATAGCATCTCATTTAAGGGATAATCATTCCTCTCTTTGGCATAGCTTATGGTGAACCTGCCTTCCTGAAGGGACTGACTGCCCAACTGGGCGGAGGTCTTGGCCCAGACATTTTTCTTGGCTAGTAGGAAATAGTTTACAGTGTAGTGATTCTCAGCTTTCCAAAGGCTGCGACCCTTTAATACAGTTCCTCATGTTGTGGTGACCCCACCCATAAAATTATTTAATTGCTACTCCATAACTGTAATTTTGCTACTGTTATGAACCATAATGTAAATATCTGATATTTAGGATATCTGATACATGAACTCACAAAGGGGTCACTACCCATAGGTTCAGAACTGCCTTAGTGAATCTTCAATCTACTGTAACACTGTCTTCAATTTTAACTTTAGAAGTGATTGCTTTGTTCTTGAGTTTTCAGTTGAATAAAATTAGGCAAACAGAAAAGTACAGTGACTATAAGCATCTACCTTAATACACGTTCACAGCATGACTTCATCCTATAACATTTAACCAGACATGAAAATGGGACATTGCTAACAGAGCAGGAATCCACAGGCTGCCAAAGTTTAGTTACAACCTTGGAGATAACATAACTCCTTAGACTCTTATGCTACTTATGCCTGCTCAACTTCCTATTCAATACCCACATATGCACTATTTTGCAAAAATGGCTAAGTCTCGATGCAGTGTATTCAATAACTTACAAATCTAAACAATTTTAAGCCATAGCTCTCTGAAAACAAAGTCATAGTCTATATTGTCCCTACCTACTACATGGTTATAGAAATGCAGTCCAATTAAGGCCTGCATAGGTGCTCTTTGTTGCATAAAAATAAAAATATGTACTGTCACCTCTCCTTGCATCTAACATTCGTTTTGTGCCCTCAGGATCACAGCTGGGCTGTGGACTAGAAGTTCATGTAACGGGAGAGCACTAGAAAGCCCATATGAGCAGCACTTTCTGTTCAAGTACATCTGAACCATCATGCACAATAAGACCTTTGGGGTTTTCTTCTGTTGAGCATAACAAATACCTCCAATGTCACCCATTTCCAGATTTGACTCTGATACAGGACCAGGGAGACTGGTGACAGATGGGCAAAATTTAGCATGCAGCTTGGCCAGTCTTTGGGATAGAAGTCTTGTTATCTCAAAGTTGCTGCCAAGTCCCGCACACTGCTTTGTAACAGACACCGCTGGGAAACTCTGCAGTCTCAGCCAAAAACACAGACTCAAAAGAACCCGATTTTCCCACTGCTGATAACATCTCTCTGACACTGGGCTGCACCATAGTAATGAAACAGGAACCAGCACAAATCTGAGTGTGGAAAAGCATTTGACACACCAGGCCAGAATTGTTTTTCTTTTTTTCTCCCTTTATTTTTTTAAGTACTATTTCTCATTGCATAGGAAATCTGCCCCATTGAAATTGATTCTTTAGTCTACTGAAGTATTGCAAGTTCATTGGACTTAAGGTCAAATCTTGCTACAGATAGTACATTAAAAGCAGTCTTTAAAATTCACATAAATTCTTAAAGTTAAATACTTAAAAGATGTCTTCTCATCATTATCAAAGCAAAATTTATATAGAGAAGTAAATATTTTTAAAATATTGCCTTACTACCTATTGAGTCATATATAATTAATTAGCCATTAATAATATATCAATAATTAAATCATATTATTGCATTCCTGGATCATTTTTGGTCAGTTCTAAGCAAGGAAGACTATAAAGTCTTTCCTGATTTGATAAGCACAAACACAGACATGATAGTCTTAATTTTTTGGGCTGCATACTCTCTGTCTCTCTCTCTCTCTCCTGTCAACCTGCTATTGGAAGGGCTGGTTACAGATACAGATTTGGAATAAGTTCCTAAATCCTGGTTGAGAAACATTTTAGAAAATGCAATATGTTAATCAGGAAAATATTTTTTTGCTGTGAGTTTTGTGGCTATTATCTAAGTGATGCTAACTAGAAATAGATTCTGCTTGTACAATGAAGCACTTCACAGATTTAATAACCTGCTTTCTACTGGATTAGAGAACAGCCAAGTCTCACTGGCTCATCCTTCAGTCAGCTGATCCACATTCCTTTCCCCTGTTTCCTCTCTTTCCATCCCTCTGCATCTGTCCCTCTATACAAGCACAACCTATTCCCCACTCACCCCACTTCCTTGTGTGTGTGTGTGTGTGTGTGTGTGTGTGTGTGTGTGTGTGTGTGTGTGTGTGTTGCTGGCTATCTGATCAAGGGATGCACACATACTAGGCAAGCTCTCTCACACTAAGCTGTACTCCTTGCCTCCTAAACTAAATGGAGACACCTGGAAAATTCAGATATTTAATAAAACCATGAAAAATTAAAAAGAAATAAAACAAAAAACCTAGAAAAAGTATTTCTAGTTACATGAACTGGCTGTAGTTAACTAAATCTAAGTATTAGTCAGAACTAGGCATGGTGGCATGTGTCTACAGTACCAGCTACTTGGGT
This sequence comes from Ondatra zibethicus, assembly GCA_004026605.1. Classification (NCBI taxonomy): domain Eukaryota; kingdom Metazoa; phylum Chordata; class Mammalia; order Rodentia; family Cricetidae; genus Ondatra; species Ondatra zibethicus. Next base: position 71,665 of record PVIU01003037.1, on the reverse strand, counting down.
GACTCAGTGAGGATGATGACTTGATCCTAAACATTTGTTGCCAATCTGAGGAACACACAAGACCTGATCACAAAATATCCTGAATGCAATAACAAATACTTGATGGATGACAGACACCTTGCATTAATAAGAGGGGCTGCTAACCATAACTACAAGTACATGGTACCTGCCTCCAATCACTATTTCGATGTCTAAGGAAGCAAAACGAGGAAAACTGAAGCACTGACAATGGATGAGCCTAGAAAGACTTTTTTTTTTTTTTTTACAGTGGAGATGAAGGTAATTTATGAACTATCAAACCATACGCCCTGCTAGACCTCACTGGTCAGAATGGGGTCAGGTAGCTCAGCAGCAGGGAACTATGATATCATAGAAGGATTATGTTACCTAGGAGTAAAGAACCAAGAAACGAAAGAGCGATTAGGTAAATAGCTAAATAGCTATTAGAAAATAGAATTTTCTCAGCTTTTACACAGAAGAACGACCAGTTAATTATACCATTGGATGTTTCTTTAAAGGCACATATGCCACAATGTGGAATCATGCTCAGAGATTTATATACGCTTCTGTGTATTTTTTACCATAAACCTGGCCACAGTTTTACAAACACTTTGAAGGAGTCATGCTGGAATTGAGTCACTAACGTTCTAATATCCAGATTCCTGTGTATTTGACTGGATGTCACACTTCAGAGAATCTTTGAATTACTGCTACCATCCCAAGTTCTTTTTGAGTCCTTAGGGCCAATTCAGGAGAATGAATCTCGAAAATGTCTCTTGAGCTCCCTACATTCATATGCCTACGCCCTGAAGGCAGTTCAAAAGGTCCCTGAAGTTAACTCAGAGCTCAGTGGAAATCAGCCCGAAAAAGCCGTCCTCTGATGCTAGTGGCTTCCTGCATCCTCCAGAGATGGCTGGATTGACATGAATCCACTCCCTGCTAGAATAATCTAATTATACCTAAAGGCTTCCAGTGAAAGGCTTTATTCCAGGTCCCTGTCACTTTCCCTGTGGTGAACTCAGACTTTCAAACAGTCTGCATGTGGCTTTGTAACACATGAAGGGGCTCCTGAAATGTCAGTCCTCGGGGACAAGGGCTCATGTCACTGAAGCAATGCATTGTGACCTCTGCACTTCTGGATCTTTTAGACAAAAGCCCAAAGCTGTGACAGCCACAATGAAATTCTTCTTCCTACCCAAGATCTGACATATCCATGGAGAGGAGGGCATATGTGTGCTCGCAGTTGGGAGGGTGGATTTACACCAGAGTTGCTTGCACAAAGCCTGCCCTATGAATAAAACACCCTCTGTTCCTAAAGCCTGGAAATCTGCTAACATTCAGAACATATGGATATTCACTTAAATAGGAGGAGAAGTTAAAGTGTGACATTTCTTTTAACCCACAGTTTCACAGCTGGAAGAAATCTCTTCCATTCTTAGATTGGCATAACATGACAATCCAAGCAGCCAGGCTTAGGGTCTGTAAATTCACTACTTTTCCTCTGCTACCAAATTCCAAGATTTATTAAACATCTCCTCTCACACTATTTTCGGCTGTATGCGCCAACCAGATTTGACCTTTAAAATAGTAGAAGCATCTGGATTTTTTCAACTGAGTTTTCCATTTGCAGATTTTTAGTTTGCTGGTACACTCCCGCTTCTGTCTGACTTTGCACACAGGATATGGGGAGGTAGCATCTGACAGAAAAGGCTTAACACATGATGATGCATTTGTTTTAAAATAGTGGACCCACCAGTACTGCCAGACACCCTGAATCAGATTTGATTTCACCAATCCTTATTTATTTACTCATTTATTTTATTTATTGGTATGCTTATTTATTTAACTATGGGGGGATGCATGCCACAGTGAGTGTGTGGTAGTCAGAGGACACCTTGCAGTACTCAGTTTCTCTTTCCATCCTATGGGTTCCAGAGAGTGAACTCAGATTATCAGACCTAGAGGTACCCGGGTGTAGGTATACAAATGTAGAAGACCCAAGAGCCATTCATAGTTCTCAGTCTCCATCCATCTCAGAAATGCCCCTTCAGACACCACCTGCAGTTCGAATTCCATACCACCATACTGACACCATTCACAACAGAAAAATTGAAGACAGAGGGAAAAAAAGCAAGATTTTGACCCAGAGATGTAATTTTCATGATACACACTAAAGAGTTTATTCTCTAATCTCAGGACTATAAAGAGACTCATATTAATAGGATTTTATGATAAGAGATCTGGGGTTGCAAAGGTGCCCCCACGCTGCTACTGGAAATTTTATCTCAATCATGGAGCATCATTGACTGACTCCAAGTGGTATAACTTGGAGCGAGAAGCACCTCCCTTTGGAAGAAAGTATTTATTGACTCTACTATGAATGTTTTCCAACACAGGTCATGTCTTTCTTCCCAGTCCCACATGTTCTGAACATAAAAAGTGTAAAACTAAGACAAACAGCCACTGTTAGTTCCTGAGACTTGCTATGAATAAATAAAAAGGATTACTATGTTTTTTAAGTCACTATAACACCACCTGTCTGTGTATGTCAATAACGGGAAAATATCAACATGTAGGCACATCTGGATTGGTTTTCTATCCAACCCTAATGATGCTGACTCGCCCAAGGCTGGATTTTACCCTGGGTATCACTGGCAGATGGCTTATTGAGCCGTTTTTGTTCTTTCATGAACTCAACACTTTCTCCATCCCTTCAGCAAGCATATGCTGAGCCCGGTGTTGAGAAATGAGGAACTAGATAGATGATGGCTCTGCCCAGAGGCCCCAGGCAGCCAAATACTGCCACTGTGTTCCTCTTGATAAGACCAGGACAGACAGACAATACTTTATTGAGCAATAAACATTATGCTTCCTTCTCCTTTAATATGCATCTTGCCTGGTATGGGAATTTTAGAAGCGCTTTTACAGATAGGCATGTTACCTATGTTTATAGTACCTAAAGAGTACAAGTAAGTATTTGCTTGTATCTAACTGTTTTTTGGACGGGTCTGCCAAAATGCCTTACATGTCTTATGGCATGAATGCCTCATAAGCACCGTGTAAAGTAACTCAAATATTTTATGAATTACTCCACAGACACACATTCAAAGAGAATCTTTATCTCACACGCAGGTGATAGATCCGCACCTTCATGCCTCTGGAACCCAGATCTTCAAACTCAGACACAAAATACCTTAAAATTGCTGCATTTCTCAGCAAAGCTACTTCCGTATTCACTCATATTCATGTTAATATTAAAAGCACTGAGTGTGAAAACATCAACTTCCAATTTAGAAGAAACTTTAGAAACTATTTACAGCGAAAACACAGGCCTTGAAATAAGGATATTAATACACATGAAAAGCTAAACAGAGTAAGGAAAAAGGCTGAATAAGGAAACGGAAGTGAAATTTTTTTCATCGTTTCTCTTTGAAGTCCTAAAGCATAATAAAATCCTTTTCAGGTAGTGAAAAGCTAGCTCACATGTAGTCAGTTTGCTTGCACTAAATGTCACAGGTTTGGTTTTTGTTTTTGTTTTTTTTAACTGAATCTCTCAGTAACCAAGAGAAGCACAGGCTTTCCCCCCTTGCTTGCAATATATGTCACAAGCAAAAATGCTAAAACTGTGACATGTGCTAAATGTTTGGTCTTGTTTATTAATCTTTGGAGTGACCACCTCTGTCCTCTGAAATCTCATTTGGATACACATACCTAAGTGTGTGTTCCAGTTGAAGTATGAACAAAGAACAAAATAGCTTAAAATACTTCCTTATGCCCAGCTAGCTACAGCTTTGCAGACCTAGTATGCCATCATTCCTAATGACCATTTTTTTTCTAAATCAAAATTTAGAAGACACCTACCATGTTCACACAACTGAAAGTTAATACAGAGATTCATGCACTGCCTGCTTGGACATCTTGAACCCAGAAGCGTCCATATCAGACTGTTGAAGTGAGCAAATGCAGGGCTACACTAAGTTAATTCAACCACTGAATAGTCCTTACAGTAAGCCAATGCAACTGGAAAGAAAAACGCTGCCCCAGACTCCTATCCTAAGTTCACCAATCCTAACACGCATACTTAAAATCATTGTGAGGACCATCCCCTTAGAATATATGTACGGAGACAGCACCAGATGATACGCTGCTTGGAGAGTCCTCGTGTGCTGATTACCCAGATGCAGGGTAGATTTTTCAGGAATTAGATTTGATATTATCTCCTTATTATGCAAAACCATGGAAAACATTTAATTAAAACTTAATTAAAATCTCCATGATTCCTCAACCCCACGGAGTCCATTTTTCCAAGCACAAGCAGGGAAGGAAGCCTGCCCCACAAACTGCCTACGAAAGATGCTGCGCAGAGCTCACTCTTCCCGGCCCTTCCACCTTCCCACCAGGTTTCCATCTGCACCACGCCTTTCCGTGTTCACCAGCCTACAAAGTGACAGACTAAGCCTGAAGCTAATAAGTAAATGTGCGCTGGTTTAGATCAGATCCGGATGGCTCATTTCTAGAACCTTTATGTATCGTTTGGAAACATGAGGCAATTAGCATGGTCTTCTGCCTGCCACAGAATACAGTGCCAGGAAGCATTTACTTAATGAGTTAAAATATTCAATAAGTACACAGTTAAAACTCCAACACACTGATGCAATTATCTCAGAAGGCTTATGCTGAAATATATGAACTTACTTGTCAATACGATTTGATCATTTTCATATAGAAATACTTTATGTTACAGGATAAGGTACAGAGAGGAAAGGCCCTACCTCCAGGAGGAAACCCTCAAATGGGATGTTAGTTTCTGACATGCAGTCAGATGGTCTGCTCTTCCCACACAGTCTTAGCATGGATCATAAAGCAGTCCCACATGACATAAACATTCACACTCAGCAGTAAAAAGGAGAAAGCTTCTGATTCACGCAGCGTCATAAATGACTCTAGCAGCGTGCATGCAAAGAGAACACCGAGAGCCATTCTCTATGTTACCGTTTCTTTGAAGTTCTACAATAGGCATTACTAACCTAGGAAGATAGAAATCAGGAGAGTGGCATCCTGGGTGGTGATGGGGTCCTAGTTCCAGATGTAGAGGAAAGGACCAGAGCTATAGCGACAGGATGATTTATACTTTGAAAGGCTGTGAGTTACACCAGAGCATGGCATTTTCAAGGTGCAGCCATCTATAGGTACCATCATGACAAAAGCATTTTACCGCATGCATAATTTACTCCGTGGTTTAAAACTCCATGAATGCATGTGAGAACTTAGCTCATCTCTAAGTACGCTAGTCCCCTAAAATGACGTGGCTGTTCTATAGAGGACTTGAAATTCCACTTCAGGGATTGCTCTCAGAGACTACCTCGCATTTCTTTGATATCAAATGCAGAGTATCTTCTCCGGGTGAAGCTGACTTTCAGAAACAGCCAGCATCAGCCAGGACCAGATCTATACAAATGACAGAGCGAGAAATGAGCATTTTGCTTTACGTGATGTAGTTTTGACTAATTTAATGAGACTGAATCTTTTCACAAACTGATCACACAAACAGAAGCAGGAACAAGTCCACAGAAACAGATTGGTTAGGCAAAGCCAGTTAAACTACTCAAGAAACCTCTCAATCAAAGGTGGGGTTCCTGAAATCAATGTCAAACCCACTCTATATCAGTTCTTTAACAGAAGTAGCTTCACTTACATGTGCAGCGCTGATTGGGTATGATTGCCCAGTACACACGCTTTGTGACGCTCACGCATACATCCATATTATAGTTTGAAATAACTTCTATGGCAGAGGGAAAACACTGCCGACTATTTTCTCTTACACTGTCTGTTAGCCTCAGCTTTCTCAGATACAATTTTAATTTCCAATTATATTCACACTTAATCCCCACCAAAAAAAGTCTTAAATTTTATTTACCATCTAATGTGCACAATGTAGAGTTTTCATGTATCTCTCTATTGATCCTTTCTAATTCAAAGAAAACAGAGCCGACTTAAGCACTAACTTTCCATATAGGAGAACTGTCTCTGCTATAATCCTCTTATTTTATTCCATTACTGGGATTGATAGTGTAGTTTTCTTATCACAAAGCCTATGTAAGGAGAAGCTGAGAGCAGGCATCAGCAAGATGACTGACAAAAAAAAAATGCCTCATATACTCTAATCTAACAAAATAGGGGCAAGAAAAAGGAAATGCCCATTTCCATGGTTTAGGAGGCAGAACACCAGAGTGCAGGCAGATGAGACTCAGATGCTACACAGCATGGAAACTGAAGATGACCTTACACAAGTGACACGAGACATGCATTCCACGGTCTGATCTTTCCAGCTAGGTTTAACCTGTGTTTCCCAGGGCAGAAAAAGGATAAGTAGAAGAACCCTAGTAGTCCTCACTACCATTACAGACACGGAGATGTTCAGTGCTGAACAACTCACAGGCCTGTCTTGAACTGAGTTCGGAGAACTACTAAGCAATTCATACAAATACATTGGCTTGGAGAAATAGCTCAGCATATGCTTTGTGCACCCCTATCCATGCTCCTTCCTGACAACTTTATCTTGGGACTTCATCCGCCAGGGGATCTGTGAATCAGGTGGGAAGACACCACAACATCTCAGCACATGCAGGCAGTGGAACAAGGTAAAGGGCCATGCTTCATCCCATGTGATTCCCTAACGCAGTCAGACAGCCTTCTGTGAATAGCTCAGCCCTTGGTACCCAGGAAGGAGAGTAGCAACCCACCCTAAGTAGATCATGGTGCAGATTCCATGGGAGACAGCAGGAAGCTCTCGCACCCTAAACCTCAACACCAGAAAGCAGTTAGGAAGTGCACCCCCCCAACCCCAAGAAGGCAACTATATACACTCCCAACACTGCCTGAGTCTATTGCTACAGTCTGGCTCCCAAAAGGCCCTCAGATACTGAAAAATTCCTGGCCTTGACTTCTGGGAAAATTGCTATACTGGCCTGGGTCCACTGGAAACATCTTGACCCCCATTAGCCCTATGAAGATTAAATGGTCTAAAACCATACCTAGGTGCACCAAGTCCAGAGTCCCTGGCAAATAAACCTTATGCAATCTGCATCCCAGCTTGCAGAGCAACCACATAAGATTCTATAGCCTATGCCTCTGAGACACCCACAGGCATTGCTAGGGATGAACGGCCACAAAAGTAAGACAAACACTATACTATTATGAGCACCTACCCCCAACCTATCACCCAAAACAACTCCATGGGTCACATCTCTTCTGTAAAAAGGCAAGCTATACATTTTAGAGAGGAAGCTAATCTGCAAGTTATATAAATGACATTATGTACAAGAAGCATTAACATAAAAGCAAGAGTGAATTGATTTATAAGGCTTTGAAATTATGATTCTTACAAAAGCTAAATGGGACATAAGGGCATACAAACAGATAATGCAACAACCTAGAAGAAGAGTTTAAATTGCACCAGCAAGTCCAGCAAACACAGAGATATTCTAAACAACCAACAAGAAGTGTTAGATATGAAAAGCTCAGTAAGTGAAATAGAAATATAACTGAGAGCCTCAAACACAGACTAAATCAGAAAAAAAAGAGTTTCTGACCTTAAAGACAGATCTGCAGAAGAAAGCCAGCCAAAAGAAATGCTTCAATATTACAGTACACAGTTAACTGGATAAAACTGAACATATATGCTAAGTGAAATAATCCAAGCCTAGAAACACAGAACTTGTGTGTTCTCAATCATCTGTGGAAACTAAAAAGAAGGTCATTTCCTAGAAGCAGAAAGGAGACTAGAAGTCCCTGGGGGTTAGGAAGTATCAGGGCAGGAGTTGGAAACAATGGCATCACATGCCATGCACAATGGCAGGCACAGTAAGTTCTGTTCTGGAACGCAGTGAGGTGGCGATTGCCCACAGCTTACAATGTGCTCTTATTATAAGAAGCTTGAAGAAAAGAGCTTGAATTTTCCTGCCCACCCCCAAAATTATACGGGACTTTACAAATGACTCAGCCATTAGAAGCACTTGCCACAGGGTGGGGTTTGCCTCCTACCACACGCGTCAGGTGCTACACAACTTCCAGTTACTCCAGCTCCAAGGTATCTTACACCTTCTTCTAGCCTTGGTTGGGCACTGCATGCAGGGTATGTACATACAGACAAGCAGTCACCCATGCAGATACACAAAGCAAATAAATCTTTTAAAAATAAATGAGCAGTATTTAAGGTGATGGAAATGTGAATTACCCTTATTTAATCATGACACTTTGTACATATGCATCAAATTATAACCTGTGTCCATAAGTGTGTGTGATCCTTTTGCTTTTAAAATAGGGAGGGTAGCAAGGAGGAAGGAAGAGGTAGGTGAGGTAGAAGAGAGGGAAAGAGACAGCTACCAGAATGGCTAGAAGAAAGCCTTTAAAAGGTTACTAGACTCAAACTGGGTTTGCACAAAAAACTTTGGATAAGCAGCTCTAAAAAACCTGAGTCAACTTCCTTATCACTAAATTAATCTCCATAAAAAGATTATGTAAGTTGAAAAAGTCCTTTAAAAAATACTTAGTTTTAGTTTTGCATGTGTGTGTACCATGCATGTGCCATTAAGCACAATAAGCAGAGTCCAGAATAGGTCATCAGGTACCCTGCAGCTGGAATTAGAAGTGGTCATGAGATACCGAATGTGGGCACTAGGACCTGAGTTCAGGTTCTCTGCAAAACCAGGAAAAAAATCATTTTGTAAAGCAAGCAATCTAACTAGAGTGCAGTTATCTGTCAGGTAGACAGACACCCCAGCCAGCATCCTACATTCCGTGCCAAGCTGGAAAGGATTGAGGTAAAGGTACACCCAAGTCTGATGTCTCTGAAACACACCACAATGACTTCCACAATCCCTTGCAAATGCCTGAGATTACTAGAAATGGGTTAAGTTATAAGAGCTAGCTAAAAACAAGTCTAAGCTATCAGGTGAGCATGTATAGTTTATGTTAAGTTCCTGTATGGTTATTTGGGGATCCAGCCAGCAGGACAGAAATGTCCACCTGCATAACAAATAAATGAGACTGATGACTTAGAATGTGTTAGTTGCAAATTACTATTCCAAGATGATCATGAAACACTGAACAAAACAAACAAACAAATGCAACAGCCGAATTCTATCTTCACAGAGATGACATTCGAGGATGTAATAACGAAATGGATGGAATAAAGCAGTGTGAGGGCATACGTAAGAGGGCAAGCTTCCCTGTATTTAGAAAGGAAACAGGAAGAGGCTGGTTTCTGATGCTTCTGGCGCACAGGAGTTGGTAGGGGCAGTTACCACAGTGTGTGGTCAAGGGAGTAACGGCTCTGGCTGTTTCTTCACTGGATCTTTCAGACTACAGTCAAAGAAGAAAAAGTAGAGTCGAGATGGGAACAGGACCAGTTATGCCGCCACTATAATCGTTAAAGTCAAAGGAGATGACAGCTGTATATGTGTAGCCACAGAAACGTTGAACAGTGACATGTCATGGGCATGACCTCAACATAAGACCAATAGGATGGTGTGGCACATTGGGCGCAAAGGAAAAAGTGTAGGGATGATAACCACATATTTGGGCTGAGCAATAGAAAAATGATTGCCACCATCAAGAAGGGGGGAGCCCCTTCAAAGAGCAACTTTAAAAGGAAGATATTTGAAACATTCTGAGTCTTCTTCTAAAGGTCAGAGGACAAAGGGAAATTATCTTTGAAGACAACTTCTGCTTTAAAATCATTTGGTCCCAATGAACTCTTCAATACCATACACTCCTTCTTCGCAGAGTTGATGATTCATATTCTACCATCCCACCTCATTAAGAGGATGCAAACTTGATATTCTGAAATCATTCAAGACCAAAACTAGGAACAAGTACTGAGTAAGTAAGGCATGGAGTTGGCTATCAAGACATGTGGCTAACAAGTTGAAAGGATGGTTATCTTCACTGTGAATATTCATTAACAGTAAGATTACTGATTTAAAAGATCACTTAATTGTCAAGTTGGGAGCTTAGTCCCCAGCCCCTTGAATCTATCCTAGTCCCCTGACCCTGAGAGTTAGCACTCTGGACTCCAAATCCCAGCAGGCCAGGTCCTGACCACTCCCTGGTGGGGGGTAAGGGTGGTCAGGACCACCCCCTAGGGTATTTAAGTGATCTCCCGAAAGAGAAACACGTGGTCCCTTTTCCTTCCTCCTGGTGGTTGCATTCATGCTCGGCTTCCCGGTTCTCCCTCGGGGGCCACCCAAGAGCGCAGAACTCCCATTAAACCTGGATTATTTCTTAATTTGGCTTATTTTGATTTGGCTTGATTGGGAATTTTGCGTCGGCAGGGAGCTCGCATTAGGAAATATTCCTAACATTTATAACTAGTGATATTCACTATATACATCCTAGAACTCAGGTATAGGACCTGTGATATCACTGAAAGGTGCTTTCCACTAAGCCTAAGGACCTGAGTTCAATTCCTGGAACCCACATAATGGAGGGACAAAACCAACTCCCCAAGTTAACCGCTCTAGACAGGTGTGCTGTGCCTTACCTCACCCCATAAAATATATATGCATATATTTTTAATTTAAAAGAGAATTCAGGGATAAATAGCTGTACTGAAGATTTCATATTTGCTTTCTGTTGTACCAGGCAATTTACCCCTGAGTTACAGATGGACCCCTTGAGTGGTGTCTGTCAATAAAGCCGATGCCACTCCATGAGTCAGATCTTAGAAAGAGTCATTTCAGAAACACTATCATTTCTGAAAATGGCATTTAACATAATTGTAATGGTTTGTGTTTTTCCAAGTTTCTAAACATGTTGTACAGTCAGACATATAAATTGAGGAAGTATTCAAACAGGAAGAGTCAGAAAAGCAAAGGAAAACTGCAAGCATACACAATGTTTCTCTTTTCAAATGATGGAAGGCTGTCAAGTCATGGTGAGGGTAAGCACACTGACTCCAGCCACAGCCAGAGTTACTGCTAACATTTGACTTCATGCAGCTTTGCGACGCAGTGCACTCTGCCACATAGATTAAATCAGACATATACTGACTTCCCTTCTATTGTTTTCATCAGTGCCACTCCTTTTACATTCAGATTTTAGAATCTAAGCACATTAAGTGAAAAAAATTGACTAAGTGCATTAAAATGTTCTAATTTGCATCCACTTTAACTAGACACAGAGATGTGCTGCTTTAAGTGAAATCAACTCAGTCCTCATCTACTATAACACACACACACACACACACACACACATACACCTGTACACACACATATACCATATACAAACTCTTCTGCAATCCTCAGTTAAATGGATCAGGCAGCATATGGGAAGGACTGCCCATGAATATGCTAAAACTCCACCACAGACAATAAAAAAAATTAAAATATGTGTCCCCTGGGACTAAAAAGCAGAATTGGGGCTGGGAAGATCTTATTATCAATGCAAAGAGCAAACACAAAGCCAGATTTGAGGTAGGTTCCTTTTTAATGTAAACTGACATTTCCTATAACCTCTGGCCCATGAGTCTGCATGTCTGATACAGAAAATTTCTCCAGAAATTGAGAACAGCAAATCTGTGTGGGATTACATTAAATTGGGGTTGAAAATGACAGACAGTTTCGAGTTCCTGTTTCTCTCTGCATCCATTCTGCACTGCTCTGATGGTATTTCCCTGCACAGAACACTGTGTGGAAATTAATAGGATGGTTTGGCAATTATGGGTAGAGAGTGCAAAGGTAGTGACCAGACTGAGACTAATGAATATTGTCTTTTCAAACTCTGCTTTCCTAAGCTTGAAAACACTCTGAGATGACTGGGAAGCAAACAGATTCAGATCAGCAACCCTCAATACAAAAGCTCCACTTGCAACATATTTGTAACAGCAAGAAAAGCAATTGTCCATGAATGCTTGGTGAGCCAAAAGCAATTAGATTTACAAAGAAGAGAAGGTGTTAGAAATAAGTTTTCAGAGAAAAAAAAGCATAGACCCCGTTGCCATTGCTGAGGTCCATCAGAACTGATAGTGTTTGGATCCAAATATACCAAACTTGTTAAAAATAAATGGCATCATTTTTATTCAAGGTGACCAAGGAATAAAGTTGGTGCTTTCCACTTTGCTACTGTGACTAGGCCATGTAGGAATGCATTTAAGAGGTGAATTCAAAATGTGTCAGACGAGGTAGGGTTTAAATTTCTCAACAAAATGAAACCCAATACTGTTCCTTTAATGCAAGCTGGGACAGAAAATGTAACAGTTTAATCAGCACCAATAGCCAAATGGATAGATGAGAGCCAATAGGAGCAGCCAATCTCCTAGCAGAGAACAGGAAGGGAAATGAGGAAACCCTATATTACATGTGTAGAGCTTTTCCCTTAGGTTTATAAAACACTTCACATCACTTCTCAATTAATCCCTAAAATGTTTTATGGGAAACATATACATGGAAGGCTGGAGTTTCTTACCTGTTTTATATATATGTATGTATGTATGTATGTATGTATGTATGTATGTATGTATGTATGTATATATTTGTGTGTGTGTTTGTGTGTGTGCAAAAAAACAGAAAAAGTTAGCAAGATCAAGGTCATATAGGTGAGAAAGGCAGGAACAGATTGAATAGGGGAGGGGGAGTCCTTGTTCTGTCTTCTGCAATTCAGACTGTAAAACACATCTGTACTCCTGAGTTCTCTGGTAGAGACTTCTACCTAAGACTAGGATAGTAATATACCCCAAATCTAAACCAACCAACTGGACTTTGCAAAGGTTCTTCCCATTTGAATCATTCTTTAATTTTTCAGCCTTATTTTATTTTTGATTGACACATCGTAGTTAAAACGCCTTTTAAATTTCTGATATATATATATATATATATATATATATAGCATATATTTTTTATGTGACAATTGTACAGGGCAGATTTCTTTTTACAATGCTGATCTTTAGTCTGGTAACTCTGTGCTACACAGAATGAGAGCTAAGATCCAGGCAGCTAATACCGCCACATTAAAAACAAATCTCAAAATGTATTTATTGAATCACACAAAGAAATTAAGAAAATGATTAGCAATTATCTTGACAAGAATTCCTTAATTAATTGCCAGCACTAATACCGTGTTATCTTCCCCATTACTAAAACAATCCGACTTCTATTAAAAACTGTTCATTAAAGATTCATTCGTTTCTTACTGCATCCTGCTGGTTCATATCTTATGTAGCTAAAGGGCTGCTTCCTAGAGATGAGCCACGGCTGTGCAGAGAGGCAGTGCCAACTCCAGCATTTATGTTGAGCGACTGCACGTTTCCCAAGGATATTATTTATTAAAGCAAACAGAACTAACATAGAGAGGTCTGACAGGGGCAGGACATTCTGTGTGTGAACATGCCCACGTCAAGTCTAAGACATCAGTATTTCCAGAAAGCATTCCATTCTCTTGGGAACACTAAGCCCAAAAACCATCTTTTTCAACTCAGAACTGGATACAATGGGAAGCTTGTTAGACCTTCCCAAAGTTCCCTGCACAGCAGGGGAGATTTATGGGCATGCATCCTAGTACACTCTTTCCCAGGGGGACTTATAGCAATGACTGGAAGCTATTTTACTCTTCACAGCTAGGAAGCAGTGTTACAACCCTGCAGTGTGTGGAGGACATAGATCTTATGTATGTCCATCAGTGGAAAGAATGCTCCCCAAACACAGATGCAGAGTAGGTGGAGGGGATGGGAGCAGGGGAAGGTAGGGAAGTGTTGGAGGGAGAGAGACAGAGGGGGAGAAAGAGCGAGAAGGAGGGAATAAAGGAGGGAAGAAGTGATTGAGGAAGAGAGGGAGGGAAAGAGGGAAGGAGGGAGGGAGAAAGGAAGAAAGAGAAAAGAGGGAAGAAAGGAGGGAGGAAGCAACTGAGGAAGAGAGGGAGGGAAAAGGGAAGGAAGAAGGAAAGAAGGAAGGAGGAGAGGGGGGAGGGAGAGAGAAGTAGGGAAGATTTGAGGGAGGGAGGGAGGGAGGGAGGGAGGGAGGGAGGGAGGAAGGGAGGGAGGGAGAGAGGCGGAAGGAGTTAGGGTATGAATTATATAACTGAACTGCAGAGACAGTTCACCTAGATAATGAGGAAGGTATTCTGCTTCTGCCACCAGTACTTACCGCTGCTCTTAGAAGGCATTGTCACAACTGTACCCAGAAGCAAATTGGTACAGTGATGGCACCTCTAAGGTACCTGGAACCTACAGGGTCTTTCCCACATTCCTCCATATGAATGAGCCAAACAGGAAGTGAATTATTTAGGTAACTAAGGAGGTATTTCCGCTAAAGTCCTCTACCCTCCACCTTTCCCTCTCACCCACCTTTACTTGCATAAGAATGGCTACCATTTTACATTAGAAGAAACAGAACCCAAGGAGACAGACCACCACGTTGCAGTGTGCACCACCCCAGAAATCTTTGTTCATTTTAATACACATTCAGCCAGCTGTCCAGTGGAATGGCAGGTTTTTATCTCTAATGCCAGTGCTCTGAAGGCCCCTGGCATTATCCATTCCTCAGCAAATGCTTCGGAAGCCTCAGCATTGCAAACTGATAATTAAACCTGGCTGTGTCTGCTAGGAGTTCAATCACACCTACATGAGCAGAAATTTTAGTGGTTATTGGTGGGTTTTTTCTCCATTTCTAGACAACATAATTGGCTTCACTAGCCTTCTTAGAATAAAGAAAACTCAGAGCTAAAACATACTATGACTAAAACTACCATGCATACTGTTGACACGGAGGAACGCCCCTGGAGCATCAGGAAGCTGAGTGGAGGCCTCTGCTTTGCTTCTTGGTGTCTGGTCACTTAAGCTAATAAAGATTAATATTAGAGTCAGTAGGAAGGTGTAGTTTCAGGTTTCAACTGCAAATGCTCATGTTACAACTCATAACTCCTGAAAAATTAACCTCCAGCTCAATGAACAAGACAAAGATCACAACGTAAAAGAGCCAACTTGACAAACAGGGCAATGCACCTACCAAAGCAACATCCAAAGGCTTCTATAACACTTACGCTAACCATGAACATGTGTCTACACACACACACAGCTGTCCCATCTGACAGTAAGATCTCTCACAGTTCAAGTATTTCAACTTTGAATCACTATTAAATTATAGTCCAAAACATACTGTAATCAAAGCCATTTCAAGCAGTATGCAACATTGTTACACAGGGAAGAAAGTCCATGAAAGGACACATTAGACCACATGAGACTAATGACTATTTTGTCCATACAAATTGTCACTAACTTTGTTATGCCCAGATCACGGAGTACCCCCAAAACCAACTAGGAGACTGAGTCCTGTGTGTAAAAGCAAAGAGCCTTTATCCTTACACAAGTTTGCAAACTCGGTCTCTCCGTGTGTCCAACGTATTGGAATGATCAGAGAGCCACAAGTTCAGTTGGAGTTGGATTTTTGTAGCAGCAAATTGGGGGTGAGGGATTTCTAAGGTTCAGGATCCCTGATTGGCTGGCCTTTGTCTAGGGGTATCCAGGTGAAAAGCAAAACATGTGTGCTGGCTGGTGATCCTATGTACAATGGTTGGAACGTTAGGAATTTCCTTTGATGGTCTGTTCCTGTGTGGTGCCTGGGTAGTCTCCGTTTGTGGTCTTTCTTGGAACCAGGGTAAACTACTGAGACTCAGGCCTCTATTAAGTTTATCATGGCTGGGTCCTTCAAACTTAATGCTAAAACAGTACAAAGAATTATCACACACACACACACACACACACACACACACACACACACACACACACATACACACGTGACTGAGAGAAATGACAGTCGACATACATTTGATCTGGAGTCCCACAAGGGTGATTCCCAATCTTTTCCTCTCAGAAGTGTTAAGTCTTGTTGACTATATAGAATATAAGCAAATAGGATGTCACCCTTCTTGGACCATTCTAGTGTAATCGTCATGCACAACAATCATTCTGTTACTTATTTCAGGGGTGTATTACAACTACATGAGATCTTGCCACATTTCCTCGCAGGACACAAATACAGCTTGTTAGTGTGTATGCATTGTTAGAATATTATCAGCCTAGATGAGAATAATGAATAATGCTTTTTCCTTAATTGCCATGATAAAATACCCCAACAGAAGCAACTTGGTTCACAGCTCAAGCCTGAAGAAGCTGTACACAGCACACCATGAATTTAGCACACTCTCCTTTGCATATGGTCTAGGATCTCACCTCAGTGAATGGTGCCAATCACTTCCAGGGTGGCTCTGCTTACCTCAGTTAACCAAATCAACATAATCCCTCACAAGTATGCCCAGACACTGAATAATCCCTTGGAGGTGTGCTGGACTCTTGTCCTTAGGTGATGTAAGAACCTGTCAAATTGTTAATAAACAATAAACCTCACAGGGTTTTTATCTGGCCTTTCTCCTCCAGACACACAAATCATAACCATGAATAACAAGATTTATTCTGCCAGTTAATATATTTATTTTTAGCAATTCCAAGAAGAAATTTGTGGACTCAAATATAGACCTATGATTAGCTTGGATCTTGTAGTTCAGACCAAATAATCCCAGTTACTTCAGAGTCTGAGGCATGAGGTCAGAAGCTCAGGGATAACAGAGTAAGCTTCAGAACAACCTGAGCATTTGTGGTGACACCTGAGACTCAAGGAGATAGTTCAGCAACAGAGGATTTGCCTGGCATGCACAAGGCCCTAGATTCAACTCCAGTACATACAAATAAAAAAAGAAAGAAAGAAAGAAAGAAAGAAAGAAAGAAAGAAAGAAAGAAAGAAAGAAAGAAAGAAAGAAAAGAAAAGAAAAAGGTAGATTTCTTAGAATGACTTAGGTCTATGCTTGGTTAAGAACTATCAACATAAATGGAATATATACCCTAATACGCAAAAACAATAAGAATGCAAATTGTAACATCCTTCATTTATTAAATTTCTACTGAATACCTACTATATACTGTTCTGTTCCAAGAACTGACTATCAGCAATGAACAAACTAACAAAAATTTTCATTCTTAGGAAGTTTCCATTCCATTAAGGTAAACAGTCAATAAACAAGGTACACAGTACAAAAGACATCATTAAGTGCTCGGCATTGGGGGATGGAGATGAAGTAGCATAACTACAAGAAGCACAACAGTGTTAGAGATGCAGAAGTGAAGGGTTCAGTGTTGCAAAGGCAGCGGCTGTAGACATCAGGTGTCTCCTCACTAAGCAGGACTACCTAGGAGGAAGTTTCCTACCTGGGGTCTTTGCTGGTTCCCATTCTTTATTAATATTTGAGTCAGCTATCACCTGCGTACCTTCCGAATCCTGCGTGTGATCATAGTGTGCTTCTCATATTCATCATGGTTTGTTCAGATCTGGGTGATTTGGATCATTTATTCCAAAGATTCCTTCCTCCATCTGAATTGTTTCAGAGTTCAGACTGTGAAGTCTACTGTGCACTAACAGTTCTGTTCCAACTTCCCACAACTTAGAAACACAGAAGGCTGGGCAGAACATTTTATCACTGCCTGGATTAACCATAATTAGAACCACTTAAAATTCTTTTCTCTGGAATTTGAGAGCAACTTTTCCCCAGCATGCAGTATGGCCTTAGGCTCTCTCCAAGTCTCAGAAGAGTGGCTCCCATCAATGCATGCCATGCAGGCAGGAGCTTTAAACATACTTGTTGAATGTGTTAGCTTATTTTGACCTTACAAAGTGAAACTTGTAGTTGTCATTTCACATGTGACAAAGCAGGCTGAGAACAGCTAACTGATCTTCCTAGGGCATTGACAGAGGTTTCTGTCCCACCTGGTCCCACACCAGTTCAGTCCCAAAGAAACACACAGATAAACTTGTTGGCCTGGAAGCTCAGGCTTTCTTATTAACTAATTCTTACATCTTAAATTAGCCCATAATTCCTGTCTGTGTTAGCCATGCGGCTCAGTACCTTTTATCAGTGAGGCATTCTCATCTCTCTTCCTCTTGGTCTGGGTGACAGCTGCAGACTGAGACTTTCCTCTTCCCAGAATTCTCCTGTTATGGTTGTTCCACTTATACTTCTGGCCTGGCTACTGGCCAATCAGCATTTTATTAAACCAATACAAGTGACAAATCTTTACAGGGTATAAGACCATTGTCCCACAGCACTAGGGCTGCAGAGCTAGAATTCTGCCAACGTGATTTGCCTTCTTCATTAGGTTGTGTCTGTCTGGCAGTTCTTTCTACCCCTCCAGTGTCACAGGGTCTTACCCAATCTAAGTGAAACTCTGGCAGAAGTCATGCCCTCCTACCTTCATGCATATTTTATGTGATTTAACTCATAATTGAATATAAAAGTGATGTTGCATTAAAACAAGTGGTAAATTGATGTTATTTGGGATCCTTTGATTTTAATTGAGCTATTCTAGTACTTTTTCTAACTAGTTAAGGTTGAAGCCTTTATATATTAAACATAATGTTTTTAATAAAAATACTTCCCAACTGTACTATAAATATCCATTTACTTGTTTATAAAACCCCCATTGAAGATAAAACCAAGTGAAGTATTTTCACTACTTGGAATGACCCTGGATCATTGACTATTCACTATGTTCAAAATGTGAAATTTAGCCTTATGGTTAAAGATACGCTTATCATTTGTCATGTGACCATAGCCAGTTCTAAAATATTCCACTCATTCTAGTGACTCTATGAGTTGTCCCTTGAGCACAAAAGCAAGTGAAGATTATTACTGACTGCTAGGCCTTTCAGCTTTGCTGTCAAATCAGAAAGAGACTGTAATGGTTGGAGTGATGACAGTAAAGTTGGCAACATTGGTGATGGTGGTGGTTGTCATATGATAATGATGATGGCAGTAGTGGAGATGCTGGTGATAATGGTTATTTAGTGCTGGTTGTGCTACGAATGAAAGTGGTGGTGCTGGTGATAATATTGTTATCACATGGGTGATAGTGATTGATGATAATGATGATGATGATGATGATACAATGATAGAGCTAGTAATGATGGTGGTATCAAGGTGGTGGTGGTAATATCAGGTTATTGGGTACTTGCCACTTGCTAAAAACAGTGTCAAATAATTTAGATGTATCTATCTACTCAATGAATTATTCAATAATGATTCCAGGTAAGAAATGCTCCTCTTTTCATTTTACAGATGAAGAAATTAAGGTATGGAGCGAACACTGGGGTTGTTACTTGAAATATGGCTCAGTGAAGACAGTGTGAAGTGTCTCTTCAGAAAGGACAGACTAATCATCATACATGATTTTCCACCACCACACAATAATGACCTCCCTTTTGCTGGCTGCTGTTCAGAGCAGCAGAGAACATTGGCTGATGCAGATTAGCCAGTGATTTGGGTGCTCACCTGGGGAAGGCATGGTGTTGAACTCCGTGGACTCTGGAGCCAAAGTGGATAGACCTGAATAAGGGCTTTTCTCTCTCCCTCGAAGTGCCTTAACTAAGTTACAGAACTGCACTGAATCTCCCTGGCAATGGGTGTCTATTTCATAAAGGCATCCTTGGATTAAAACAGCAGCTTGCATGCAAAATCCTTAAAGCAGTGTCTAGAAGCTATTAGATGCCCAGAAAACCCATTGCTTGAGTTTTACCAGCATCACTGGGGCAGGGGTAAATACTTCATTGTCTTAAAACCTCAGGCAACTGGAAAATTCCATCAAAAGAGAAGGGAATCAAAGCAGAGCCATTATTGGCTTTCCAGGAAGTTTTGAGTCAAGCAACCTTGAATTGACACCATGGTCACCCAGAATCATACTGAACTCAATTGTGCAGGAGATGCTGTTTTTGATGAGTTTGCTCCAATAAGTTGGACACACATGCCCATGTGAAACTAGTTAATGACTACAACACTCAGTAAATTAGCCTGTCCCTGTTTTGAAATCTGCCCTCAGAGCTTTACAAGCAGTCATTCAGAAGAGCTGATGAAACATATATTCCAGATCATTTAGGTAATTCAGTTTTGGTGCTACAACTTTTATTGTCAGATATTTGCAAGATCTTTTCCAGATTTGGCTACAGTTTCCTGAATTAGTAAACAAACTAAGGGGGGTGGGAAATCCAGTTACAAATAAGCCATGAACTTTGTAGTGTCAAGTACATACTGAAAGGGAATCATAGAGACAAAAAGACATGATCTCAAACTCCAAGAGACAACATTCAGTGCACAAACCACTACCATAAAACAGGGCATGAGTTAGACATCTTGGGATGCCTAAAAGAATACCGCAGACTGGATGCTTTAAACTGGACAGAGTTTCTACCTCATTCTTCAGAAGGCTGAGAAACCCAGGATGAAAGCACCAAAAGGGGAAATTTGGCTCTGGGACTCTGCACAGAAATGGGAAAAGCAAGGCCTCTGGTGTTTCAAACTCATTTAACGGTGATTGTCTTTCCAGGGATAGTACCCCCATGTCATATAGGTATTAGATTAGGACTTGGACATAGGAATTTGAGAGGGTTCTAATTCCATCCATAACAGGGGATGGATAGGTATCAGGAAAAGGTGATAGGAGTTAATATGAAAATTAACAGTGATTTGGGAAATCAGTGTGGATATAACAGAAGGAGTCTGAGATGGGCCAATTTATAAACTTGAAATCATCCTATAATCCTAAATGTGATTTCCTCTCATCAATTCAGCTGCTCCTGGGTGTAGCTTTGTGAAAGTCCATTCTCTGAATGATATGAAAAACCTGAGAAATAATCCTCCAGTTTGTCCAGACACTAGCTGAGGCAAAGAAAAGAAGGTAGTCTGAAAGACCTTCCCTCCTTGATTGGCTGTGCTTCCTCTTGTGCCCCTCCCAATTATGTTCCTCCCCCAGGCCATTACCTATAGACCTTTCTTCCTCAGTGCATCTCCAGTTTCCCCAGAAAAGTCAGGACAGCTACCTTTCTTCTGTTAATAAATCAATGCAACAGCACTGTCCTTTGCACTGTTTCTCAGCCAGGTCTCTGCCCCAGTTTCTGCTAAGTAACCAGCTGGTAGGTGGGGGTATAGCTCAGCCCTAAGACACTTGCCTAACATGAGCCAGGCACTGGGTTCAGTCTCCAGCACCAGAGGAAAACAAAGATAAAAAGAGATCCAAGTTTATTATTCTGCCCCTAGTACAGCAATGACTTGTGTTGAATTAGACCAAATCCTCAAAAAGATAAATGGATGAACATTCCTGGTGCTAAGAACAAGCTGCTGACACTAAAGCCTGCCTCTCTCAGACCTACAGAAGCCATAAAATACAAGCAGGTGGAGGCAAGATACTGAGCTATGGTCCTTATGTGGATAGATATAATCATACACAGAAAATTAAGTCACTTTCCCCAAGAAAACACTCATTATTTTTTTGGACAGAAACAGAACTCTGCAGCCTCTTCTCAAGGACCTGGTTTACACCCCTGCCCTAAACTGTCAACAAGAGGCAGGTTGACCCTTCTTGTCCACACGGTCTTCATTTCTCCATCAGTGTCTCCATCAGTGTCTCCGACACTTCTGTAGAAAGTTCTTGTCATGCAGTCATACATTCAGCCAGATGTTCCTACACTTTGTTCTTCAGTGCTTCCAACAATTCCTTTCATTCCAGCATTGCTTGTCCTCCATGCTTATTCGCTGGCTCCTAAGCACCAGGCATAAACCAGACTGTGCAAAGGGTCCAATGATCTCAAGAGTCTTATACATGATCTCTATTATGGGCTAGTATGATTCTTCTACTTCTAGTTTCTTTGGGACATATTCATGAAAGAAGTCAAATTTAGTCACAGGTTCTCTATTGTTATTAAGGGGATAATGGAATTTTTGTCCTTGATCTCATTTATGTGTTGTATTACATCTACTGATTTGCATATGTTGAGTCATCTTTTTATTTCCAGGAGGGGAAAAATCAATCTGATCATGTTGTCTTATCTTTGATAAATGTGTTATCACATTTTATTTTCATGACAAATTTTCTGTTTATGTTCATCAAGGAAATTGGTCTAAAAAGTTTTTCTCATTTTATGTCTTTATCAAGTTTTTCATAAGTCTATATTATTAAATGCTATAGTGCTGTGGAGTATTTTAAATTTCAGAGCTTCATAAAACCTAGATATCCATTTTCTACACATATGTGTGATGATCAATCTCACTTGTTAAATCGATGACAGCGTTACCTAGAAAATGGCTCTCTGAGCTAGCTTGTGCAGGACTATCTCTTAAGCTAAATGAAGTGGGAAAACCTATGCGCTCTGTCCTCCCATTGCATCTCCTTTGCAACTACATGCTTTATTTATATAATTTTAAACTTATTTTATGTTTTTCAATCCACTTACTCTAAGTAGTGTTACCTAGATAAGTATGGGCACGAAGTTATCCCTAGGTCATGAACAACTGACCAATAGCCACAGTCCTAGAAGAAAAGTGGCTGCTGTTCCCCCAGCAACCATCAACTGTCCAGAGCTCCTCAGCTAGTGGTGGCAATTGAGTCCCTCTCTCTTCTGTGCAGGAAATTGAGACTGGCTTGTTCTTGAGCAGATCTTGTGCTGGAACCACCATGGCTATAGGTTACTGCATGTAATAGACACATAATGCCAAAATGACAGCATTTCACGGTGCCCTCCCTATCTTTAGGCCTTTAACAGTATTTCTTACCTCTCTACCAAGATATTCCCCAAGCCTTGCTGTGGGGCATTGACACAGATAATGCACCTAGAGTTGAATGCTCACAGTAGCTTATTCTTAGTATTTTGAACACTAATGCATTGGCCTCGGCCCGCTGGAGTATGGAGCATCTCTAGCAAAGGCTGAGGAGCAGTACACATCTATGGATACAACACAACCATTTAGAAGTCACTTTGACAGAATGAATATTTGGGAAAACAGCATCAACAGTTTCTCCACTTGGGCCTGTGACTTTCTGAGCCATGGGTTTTAACCATGCTTCTGGTACCAAGCATGACTTCCTTTCTGTGGTTCAGGCCTCAAATCCAACAAGAGAACAGTTGGTTACCCCCATAAATAGTCTTGTCATTATTGTCACAGTAGGCACATCTTGTAGTACATAGGACCCAGCACTGGAAAAGATCAACAACTGATGTATTTCCTCTCTCAGCAGCCTGCATAGCACCTTCCAGAACTATGAGAGATAGTCAGCAAGGAGTTTCTTGTTCAGTTTCAGTGTGGTTTCTCTGTATTCAGCAACTAAAGTGAGTTGTGCGGCATCTTCAGCAACTGGATCTTACTACCTAGTTATGATAGAAAACCAAAACAATAGAAATCCACTGTATTGTTTTGGGTATTTCTGAGAGGTACCACTGTCCAAAACAGAAATTTCTATCTATTAGCCAATGAGTTTCGTGAACAGCAATATGGGGTACTTCTGTCTAAACTTCAAAAGGAGAGACTAAGGATAGCCAAAGAAATACCAAATAAAATTAATTCTGCAGGAGGTATTACCTACATGGTTTCAAGTTATAATCCAGAGACACAGCAATAAAATCAGACACATATATCAGTGGAAAAAGAATAGAGAAGCCCAATACAACTCCATATAGCAATAGTTACCTGATCTTTGATAAAGATACCAAAAGTGTGCATGGAAGAAGAGACAGTATCTTCAACAAACAGTGGTGGGAAATCTGAATTTCAATATTCAGAAAATAAACTAGACCCTTATATCTTAGCATGCACAAAGCTAAACTCAAAATGGATCAAGGACCTCAACACAAGTCCCTGAAACCGCTAGAGGAAAAGGTAGGGAGTTTCCTTAGCTTATAGGCACAAGTAAGGACTTTCTAAGCAGATTTCTTACTCTTCCAAATGAATCCATATAAAAAGATATCTATTTGTCTTGGGAGATCGCTTAGCAGGTGTCCTATTTAGGTTACTAATATTGTGATGAGACACCATGATTATAGCAACTGGGGGAAGAAAGGGTTCATTTGGCCTATACTTCCATATCACAGTTCATCATCAACGGAAGTCGGTAAAAGAACTCAAGCATGGCAGGAACCTGGAGGCAGGAGCTGATGCAGAGGCCATGGAGAAGTGCTACTTACTGGCTTACTGAGCCTGCTTTCTTATAGAACCCCAGATCACCAGCCCAAGAGGGCACCATTCTCACTGCATGGGCCCTCCCCATCAATCATTAATTAAGAAAATGCTCTACAGCCCAATCTTATGGAGGCATTTTCTCAATTGAGTTTCCCTTCTATCTGATGACTCTAACTTATGTCAAGTTGATATAAAACTATCCTGCACTGCAGGTAAGTATACTTTCTGTACTAGGAGCCTGGGTTCAATTCCCAACACTAGTGCAAAAAATGGGATGTGGTCAGGCAGGCACCTGTAATCCTGTGGGTTTACAGGAGGAGGCTTACTGGCCACCAGCTCCAGGTTCAGAGAGACTCTGTATTAAGGGAATGTCATCTTCCACCCTCCAAGCAAACACTCTCATGCGCGCGCGCGTGCACACACACACACACACACACACACACACACACACACACTACACACATACACACTGAAAGAAAGCTATTATTATTATCACCTATTCTATGCACATGCTATACTGTACTTGTATTCGCAAGTTGTTTTTGCTTCAACGTTCTAAATGTGTGTTATATTTAGCTGTCCCTTTGAGGAATGAAAAAGATGCAAGAGCCATACAGGTCAGGTAGATTTTATAGAAAAGGATTTGATTTCTAAGTCTCCAGACACCTTGTAACCATAGTGTGCAGGACATGCCCAAGGATGCTTTCCAGGCCATGCTAAAGGCTTTCCTGTGGCAGAAATGTAATTGCACAACTATGGGTGAGCCCATGAGCCAGCATCTCATTAGCCTTGACTTCTAACTAGTCTGAGAATTCCTGATAACTCTGCGTAATTACATGGCTGCTGAATGTACACTTGAAAAGCCTTCAAAGAGAAACAGTTTACCTTCTATAAACATCAGTTTTCACACCTCCAAACCATTTCCTAGACCCTTTATTCCAAATAAAAATTGCCTGAAATAATGTAAACAGGGCATTTAAGTGGTTCTTGTTCTTGTTGAGGCTTGCAGTGGACTGGGCTTTTCTTTCTTCTTCTTCTTCTTTTTTTTTAACCTATTTATAAACTTCTGCCGTCAGAAATCCCATTGCCACTGTGGTATCTCAGTCAGCCTCTCTCTTCCATTTTGATTAGGATGAAAATGCAAACTACCCACTTCTCTGCTCCACTTGTGAGGTCAGCCAGCACTGCGAGCTGCCAGCAGCGGAAAGCTGGTAGCTGGAACGTATTCTACTTCTTTGAGTCTCACTCCAGAGTCAGGACAATCGGAGCACATTTCGCACCAAAGACATTAAGGGAGAATTCCTTTTCAAGTGGTTATTCTTGAATTCATTTATTTTTGACACTCACAATGAAACCCCAATTCGCCTGCTGGCTGCGGGGTCTTTGTTTCCACATCTTCGTGCACTGTCGATCTCTCCACATCTTTGAAGGAACAGCTGCAGAAGTCTCAGAAGCTTATGAGTGCTTCTTCATGGCAAGCTGTTACCATCAGAACTTAACTGTCTGATGATTTCTCAATCACCATTTTACTGTTTCCATTTAAGGGGAGTGAAAAGCTAAAAAAGAGGCTCACTTTTCTTAGAGTCACATAGAGCATCAGGATTTTTGGTGAGTGCCCTTTCAACAACAAAACTATCTCTGATCAATGGGACTATGATGTATAATGTCATAAAATCCTAAAATATCTCCTTAAATCTATAAAGTATTACTGTTGGCCAGGAGAGGCCTTAAAGGTCAATAGCAAGAAAAACAAAAGAATGTGCACTGCCCAGTTAAATATGGGATCACTAACAAAATATAGGAGAAGAGAGAAAGCAAAACAAACAACAGCAACAAAAAGCAGCAGCATGGGCCAAAACCACATCCATCCACAAGGCACACAGCACCACGGTAAAAACGCAGAACCACATTAACA
The DNA here is from genome assembly GCA_004026605.1 of Ondatra zibethicus. NCBI lineage: Eukaryota > Metazoa > Chordata > Mammalia > Rodentia > Cricetidae > Ondatra > Ondatra zibethicus. The sequence continues at coordinate 45,711 of PVIU01003037.1, read as the reverse complement.
CCACAAGTTCATCATTTGGGTTCTGTCAGTCTCACTTAAACTGGCCTTAAGTAATTTATTCAATTGGTCTTTTCCTCCAACTTCTCGTCTTTGGTATTTTTTTCTTTTCGTTTTATTTTGTTTTGTATTTTGTTTTGGTTTGTTTTTTTGAGACAGGGTTTCTCTGTGTAGCTTTGGTGCCTGTCCTGGAACTAGCTCTTGTATACCAGGCTGACCTCAAACCCACAGAGATCTGCCTGCCTCTGCCTCCCAAGTGCTGAAATTAAAGGTGTGCGCCACCACTGCACAGCCCCAACTTCTTATCTTTAAAACAAAGAAGATAATACTTTTTTTTCTTTCACAGAGCTGCTTCAGTGAGTATATGTGCTAAGATATGATGCACTCTTTCACATTTGATTAAGAGGCAAATGCAAACTGCCATCTTCCAAAATGCTCACCATCTCCTGTGGTACAGAGCAAATTCCTGATAAACTTTCTGATGTGGGATTCCCCTCTGTATGCTGTGAATATGCTTTATTATCATTGGTTAATAAAGATTCTGTTTTGGGCCTATGGCAGTGCAGAATAGAGCAAGGCAGGAATTCCAAGCAGAGATAAAGGAGAAAAGAAAGTGGGATCAGGGAAATGCAATATAGCTGCTGAAGGAGACAGACACCAGAGAAGCTTACCGGTAGGCCAGAGTCACGTGACAATACACAGATTAATAGAAATGGGTTAATTTAAGATATAAGAGTTAGTTCATATGATACCTAAGCTAACAGACCAAGCAGTGTTGTAATTAATATAGTTTCAGGGTGATTATTTTTGGGTCTGGGCAGCCAGGAAACAAATGAGCAGTCTCTGCCTAAAAATGGTACCAATGTGAGCAACTACATCCACATAAAACCTGAGAGACCTTGGGAAGTAATTCTAGACACAAAATAACAGAGTTAAGCATGCCTTCTTGGTAGCAGCATTTTCTCGGGTGGGCTTTTTTTCTAGAGGCAAGTGTGTCTCAAGAAAGGCTTCCTGACTTAACTTTAGCTGCAAAAACCTTGTAGCTCTTTTAAGAGGCCCTGCCACAAAACACTTAGACAGTATTTATGAATAGCTGACAGCATGCTTCTTGGTGGTGGCACAGACCTTGAAACTCTATAGAGTTTTGGCAATGAACATGGTTCCTGCCAGTACCTCTGCCATGAAGCTAGACTCTCAGAAAACTAAGGAATGGGGTTGATCCAGCTGTCAAAGTCACAGCTTCAATCCTAGCCATATTGCTTAGCAAATTAAAGACTCATTTGGTCAGATAAAGAGAGAAATACAGTAAAGATAAATTCAGACAAAAAACAAACAAAACCCTCTAAATGGTTTACAGTGCAATTAAAGGCTTTGGAGAAAAAAGAAAAAAGATAAACCCTTAAAAAAAGGAAAGAGAGTAGTTGGGTATGGCGGCACATACCTTTAATCCCAGCACTTGGGAGGCAGAGGCAGGAAGATCTCTGTGAGTTCCAGAACAGCCAAAGATATACAGAGAAACCCTGTCTCAAAATCTCAAAAATTAAAAGTAAAAATAAAAGAAATGGAGTTTAAAATAAAGCCATGCAAAGATGGAAAATATGGATAGAATCTGGATACTGTATGCTATTGTGTTGTCTTTAAATTGATGGCTGAGAAAGGAGCAATGGCTGCTAAAAGACATTTGATTATAAATGCTGCTTGGTTAATACAAACTATATTTTTTTGAAAATGCCTTGTCTTCAAAATTTAAATCAAAAGATACGTTACTTTGAAGAAGTTTTGCTTTTGTTTACACAGGAAATGAGAGGCTGTGGATTCATTCTGGATTAAGAAAATGAGGTTTGACCAAGGAAGACCCCCTAAAAAATCTCTTGATAGGAATGGATGACCCACATTATCCAACATTTCAGAGGACCTCTGTTGGAGTTTCCTCTGAGTTCTACATCCAGAACAGCCTCAAGACTGCTGGCTGAGATGATCCAGCCTCACAGAATACTCCAGTCAGGACTTGACCATAATCCTAAATTTTCTTTAGGTCCCCATAAAATTATTAGTGCCCCCAATCAGTAGAAAGTAGCCTAGAAAACTACACACACATTCCCAAAGAAATGGTTTATGGATTTTTGCCTTTGTTTAGAGTGTTGGTTATAAGTTGTTATGGATAATGGTCAGGAAAAAGCTAAACAAAGGAGATTAGATTCAGAGTTCTTGTTTGGAAAAGAAAAAAGGGGAAGTACTGTGGGGCAATGGTCTTGTACCCTGTAAAGATCTGTTACTTGTATTAGTTTAATAAAATACTGATTGGCCAGTAGCCAGGCAGGAAGTATAGGCGGGGTAACCAGGATAGAAGAATTCTGGAAAGAGGAAAGGCTCAGTCTGCAGTTGTCACCCAGACAAGGAAGAAACAAGATAAGAATGCCTCACTGATAAAAGGTACTGAATACATGGCTAACACAGACAAGAATTACAGATTATTTTAAGATGTAAGAGTTAGCTAAAAATATGCCTAAGCTATTAACCAAACAGTGTTATAATTAATATTGTTTCTGTGTTATTATTCAGGTCTGGGTTTCCAGGAAATGAATGAACAGTCTCTGCTTACAACTTGCCCTACAATACATGAAACTGGAGTTTGCCTAGAGGCTCAGTTGTAACTATTGCAATGGACTTGCCCTCTTACATCCAGTCTTCTCTGCTTATACTTCATATTCATCCATTTCAATGCAGAAAATATAAAATCACTCACCGTCATTAATCAATCCTTCTGCAACTGAGATCAGCCTGGAGGAATACCTTTGAAGATCTACAAACAAATTCGGCAGACTGTTCCCTTCCTATAGTTAGACTTTTTTTTCACAAATAAACTTCTCTTGGTTCATCTTTTTCACTTCAAATGCTTTACCTTCAAAATATATCTGTTTTTCTCATTTTCAAATATGGAATGCAATCTTGGTATCAGAAAAGTCATGTTTTACAGTAGAGGGTAGAGCTAGGTCCAACTATTTGAAGCTCCGCTTCCACATTCTCTGGAACCTGACTCCTTATAAACTGAGTCTTCAGAATTCACATTTTAACCTGAAGAACATCCATACATAAAATAATCTCATAACATCATAAGAATTTCACAAAATACTTCAATTACAGGACACTGGTATAAATCTCAACCACTGATAACAGCAAGTATATGCCTCTGTGGGGAAAGATCTCCCAAGGAATTGAGTGACAAGAGCACACACACTGCTCGTGTGGCCAGGACAAAGAGGTTTTCCAATGGTTTATGCCTGAAGATAGAGACAGGAACACTCAGAGCACACAGGTGTTTGTGAGTGATTATCAGGCAGGAACATCGGGCATCGCAGTGCCCCTCAGCCAAGCAAGAACAGGAAATGAAAATGTCTCCCCACATACTGGTATGCTAGAAGACATAATGAGAGGGGGGCAGCTGTCCTCCAGAAAACAGCCACATCAAAGGCAAATGCGTCCTAAGAAGATTAGATGGGCAGATCTGCGTCCTACCAGTTAGATTCTAAAATAAGCCAATGCAAAAAGAGAAAAAAGAGCTTATTTTCAAACATCCATTACAATTCCATCTAAGTACCTCGATCCACGATGAGGGGAAAACAGGAGCAGCATAGGCCTAGAGTGCAACTTACATCTGTTAGCCAACAGTTTCATTTCAATCAAGGGTAAGAACTGGGTGATCCAGTAACAGAGAGACATTCGGTTCATTCAGTGGAGATATCAGCAGAATTACTGCTTAATGGTGTGCTGAATCTACAGTTTAAAACTAAAGTATGTTCTACTTAAATGCCTATAGTCAAAAGGAGGATCTAGTGTATAAAGAAAGCTTTTGGCTTAAAATTGACTTTGGTCACTGTTGTGAGGTTGCCAGGAGTTATCTAAATGGGTTCTTAATTTGGTGCAAAGTGACTTCGCAACAGCTGGTCCTAAGAAGTCAGGAATCGGGCAAGAGAAACAGGTCAGAGGCATGAGAAAACTGAGGTGGAGGGTGGTGGTTACAAGATGCTAGAGATAGCCAGAGAGGCGCTTCTGGGACCCTCACTTAGCTTCTAACAGGACATGGTGTCAAACGGGTTGTTTCACCTTGTGAGGTGGCAAGGAGGAGCAAGGTGCAGAATAGATCGAGAAATGAGACAACGAAACTGGAAGCCTTCCAGAGGCAAATTATTAATGCTTTCTCTTTGAGAAATTGCAAGCAGGCAGAAAAAAAGGTCTAACCTGAAGAGAATGATCAAAGACTGAAATAAAAGCTTTGATGCCCAAGTTGCTTCAGGGCCGCCTCAGCGTTAAGAAGCCATGAATGCAGCTGGGAAGACTGTCAGCGCCAAGTACATTTTGGAATGAGTTGGTGACTTAATCCCTAGGAGGATACAGGAGTGGGATTAGGCAGTGATTAGCTGCCTCTGAATTTTAGTGATGACATTTAATTTGAAGCTAAATATTTATATTTCGTTGTTATCAACGCCCCTGGAGCTTTCTATCTTTTGAAACATATGCCAATGCGAGGGATGGGCTGCTATGACTGTTTTTATTTGATGAAAAGTTTGTTTCTGCAGAAGTTTATGTGACTGACTGAGTTATTTGGTGTGACATAAACAGGACTGTCCCTGGGAAAAGCCTAGTGAGCTGAGCAGACAGCCAAAGCCACACAACCGTTTTCATAGAGACGGCGACCTATTCCCCGACATGTCTACTCAGAGAAAAGTAAGCCTAACTTTTAAACATAACTGTGCAGTCTCAGACTTAAAGCCATATAATAATCAGTGACAGCTAAGTGAAATCCTGATTAATCCATTAAGTCTGTTCATTCAATGCATGCATTTAAAACTCAATTGGTTGCAGGTCCCTTGAGGGGGACCAGACTCAAAGGAGCTTAGATTCTGTCCTGGCTTCAAAATTGCCATCCGGAAATCACAGAACCTGAGACTTTGAAGTGGTCTTACTGGTCCCTCCCCCCACCCCCTATACGACTCATTCTAACTTTACAATCTCCTTTATGCAAACCATAAAGTAATCGGTCATATAACTTTAATGAAGGGAAACTTTCTATTCCCTGGAGAAAATAGTTCGTGCTGATCAGAGTTTTAAAGCATAGATGGAGTCAATGTCATGCCAAATAAATAAATACTGAAATAATTACAACAAAAGCACCTTTCATGTGAGTACAAGGATCCCCACCACCCATATAAGAGCCAGGGGGGTGTGACAGCCCACCTGTCATTCCGGAGAGCAGGAGACAGAGACTGGCAATCCTTGGAGCAAGCTGGCTAGCCAACCAACCCAGGCTAACCACAATCATGAGCTCTATATTCAGCAAGAGACCATGTTTTAACATATCAGGCAGAGAGTTATGCAGGAAGATACTGGAGTCAACCCTCTCACACTCTGCCCTCCTCCATCCCCGAAACAACATGCACAGGTACTGTTATATACATGTCACTACACACATGCAAACATACCTACATACATCTGTTCACTAATACCACATACACATGCATAGACAAAGGGGGAAAAATTTCATTGAAGGAGCTAGAAATATATCCATACAAAACCCTGCAGACCAAGAAGGTAAAAGAAGAAAAAAAGAAACAAATAAATTAAAGCAGTAGCCATATTAAGCCTTTTAAATTTAGACTGGACATATTTTCCATTTTCTCCTATCTTCTGTAAAGGTAAGTACACGGCCATGTACACTTACAGTGTGCATGGGCTATATCAAAAGTGCATTGAGTGAGAACTTTGAGTCTCACCTACAGTCCCTGGCTGGTTCCATAGACAGCATTTCACAGAAGACACAGTGGGAGCCAGAAGGACCACAGGAAAGAGGCCACAAGAAAATCTCTTGGAGGTTTCTGTTCTGCCCAACCTGGCTAGCTCCTCCAGAACTAAAGGGCTAACTGAGGACACTCCACACAGTGTAAGGAAATAGGACAACCTATTTCTAAACACGGAGAAACTTCCAAGACGCTATTATTGGATCTAAGCGATGGGAGTCACGTGACATTTGGAAGGGTGTCTACTATTGTTGCTCTAATTTAATCCTTTACTATTCTTCTGTACTTCAATATCACAGACTCGGAACAGGTACAGACATTCTTATTCTCTGAAAAATATAATGTTTCACAAAGAAGTCAAAATATTTTAAAGGTCATGAAATACTGGTAGTTTAAAACTTTAGGAGGTACTTGATCACGCCACTTAAAATTTCTCAACTATTAAAAAAATTACTTATGTGGCCAAAATACATAGTGAAATATCTGCATAGCAATTTGTGGAATAATTGAATGAATCTATAAAACCTTCAAAAAATAACAGAGCCATGCTCTGTGCAAATGCCATCATTTCAATGTCTCAACACTCTTCCTGGTTTATTTTTTTTCTTCTTAATGAAAGACTTCTTTATTCTTCTGCAATAAATAAATGACCAAATTATGCAAGCCACTCTCTATAATTCTATGCTTAAACTGTCACACTTGTTAGCCTTTATTTTTCTGCTATTTCAATAACTTCCTTGTTGATTGACCATAGAAATCTATTCTTCAGTCAGAAAGGGGCATTTGTCATCACATTACACATATAAAATTTTAATCACGGCTCGTCGGGAAGACAACTGCTCAGGCGACACTCATTGTACCATAGTCAAAAAGAGAGCAGGAAAGGTTTTGAACTCCCTTTTCTTAGTACACGTCTTCATTTTCGTGTCCATCCATAGCCTTCCATTTGACTCAATCTTTGATTTGTTTCCTTTTAGTTTAATATTTTTCTTATTCCTTTTATGTTACCATTTGGCATCAGGGTTTCCTCTATCAAAGGTTTCAGCTCTTCTCCACAATTCTCTCAGTTAACCATGAACTCATCTTTATCTTACCAATCTTTAGAACCTTCTCTCTCCCACAGCCAAATGCTCTTTATACAACTAAGGTATGCGAGCTTTGCCTGAATGCTTTTGACTCTGGGTAAGTATAAGTTACCATATCTAATATCTTGCCTGAATATTTCTTTCTTTCAATACAAGAAGAAGTCAAGGGCTAAAGTCATATGTATTCTCAGTCTTTACCCATATGGGAACTAAGGTGAATAGCCTAGCCTTCCTTTGGTCTTCTAGGGAGCTTGATAATGAAGTGCCAGCCACTTCAAGGATACCAAAATGACAATGCCCCTGATCATCATGCACAATGAAACAGAATTTTCACATTGCCTGTGCACCTCTGTTCATATACATTAAATGATGTTTAGACTACGCAGAATACCTAATACGATTTAGATATTATATAAATGGTTATCAGACTATATTACTTAGGTCATAAGTAGAATTAAAAAATATCCTTATTCATTTTGTTACAAATGTTTTCGACCTTCATGTGGCTGAATCTAAAGAGCATGCTGACAGGGACCGTTAACTGCTTCCCCAACTCCACAGGGCCGACAAGGAAACCAAAGAAACCGGCCCATGGGCTGCAAGGAAAGCGTTTTTCTCTTCAGTATTCTTGGCATACTCTTCAGTCAGCTTAATTATTCTCACTTAAATCACAGATTTGCTTTGAACCTTCTCCAAGGTTGGACATAACAGAAGTATTTCAACATTGTAGCAAACACATGATCCTGGTAATGATTATTTGTGATAAATGAAAGCTCAGCAGAGGTCACCACAACTCACAACAGAACGAAATATGCCATCTTCTCTGCTGAAATGGAAAAAAAATAGCCCCTGGTTAAGTTACATAACTAAACCCTCAGTTAAATATTCTGTAGCATGCAGTCTTTAAAACCATTTTAAAATCATTCTAACAACTTCAACAAATGTTTCCTCAAATGCAGGCAGGCTCTTAAAACTTCGGGTCTCATGTGCTTTATTTTTCTCCTCCTCCATGTCCCCAGTCTCCAGCATTGTTCAGCTCCAACAGATTATAATAATGTTATTTTTGCACTCGCCTTCTGTGGTTTGCCATCTGATCCAATAAATGGGCGTGTTAAGCTATTATGTTCAGCCCACACAGGGAGTCCAGACACCATTGTTCTTTCCCAGCAATGAGGAAACACCTACTCCGTCCCCATCGGCTCACTGAGCACAAAGATGCGCTATTTCATTGTCTCAGTGGCTCACAATCACAAGAAAACAGTGCAGATACCCAAAGTACTTTACTCTCGAAAAAAAAAAAAAAGAGGATTTTCTTCTGTGAAAGCTGAAAGCTACTGAGGCATTACAGCAAATAGTCTCTATAGGAGGCCGCACTCAGCCTTCACACCAGCTGCAGGTATGGTCAGAGAGTCCACACAATCATTCTCAGATTTAATAATTGGCTGTAGGGAGTTACGGAATTCACAAGAACTATTGTATTAAAACCAGCCAGGGGAAGCCATGCTAGGATAGAGTTTGGAGAAGTGGCAGAAGGGAAGTTTCTGTTGTCATTTCCCACAGTAGCAACATGAATCAACCTCTTGGAATTGTTGTCACCATATGCACAGTCTCTTGTAGGAAGGACAACTCCCTCAAGCCCCACTGTTCAAAGTCCCTGCTGGGGATCCATTATCCAGGGTGGTGATAATAACTGTCCACAGAGTTGGCTTCAGTCTCTAGTTTAGGACCTTCAGATGGTCAACCAAAGCCCCTATCTTCAGTTCAGTTACACTGTTCTTCTTTGTGATGGGCTAAGAACCGTAAGGCAAGTTGGGTGTGTACCAAGACTCAACCTTGTTACATGATTAGCTTATCTGGTGACCCAAGGTCTCCAGTGAGAAAGAGGGAGCTACCAAGTACATCATTCTAAGGCCTTAAAAAAAAATCTCCCAGATGGGGAAGTCAAATGGCAGAATGTTCTTTTAAAACGTTAATTTCTTTAACACACATTGTTACTTTCTCTTAAATCTTTGATTAGGAGCACTTACCTCTGATTTATTTCCTCATTACAGATGTTCCTATGGCCTTTGCTATGTGGAAGGTCAAGAGGTACTTACTAAAATAGAGGATGAGAAAGCTAGCTTATCAGAGAATATGCGAGGCAGGGTCAGTAGATGAGGGTGTGTAATGCAAAATGGCTCCCAGTTAAAAACAAACAGACAAAAAACCAGACTTGGTGCAAGCAAGCTCTTGTGCCAAGAGCTAAGACCCTGGCATACGAAAAGAGGCAATACGAAAGAGAGAGACTACCACCAAGTTCAAGTCCTTGCCTTTAGGTGGAGAGGCACAGACATTTTTGAACCTGGGGTGATACATGAAGAGAAGCCTTCACAGCACCCTTAGAGGCAGCCCTCAGCACTTCCAGATTCTGCGTTATCCATTGTCTGCTGACTACCTGATCAGACCTCTATCCCCATTAACCTCTGCATTCCCAGAAGCCTGTTAAAGAAAGAGTCCAGGAGCAGCTATGGATAATTTGTTTAAAGATGTTTATTGGGGGAAGGGATGAAAATAGTCTGATTGGAGAAAGAGAAAGGTGAATTATGGATAGCGGTTTCCTCTGGAATTAAAGCACTTCAACTTACTGGGGGTGAGGGTGAATAATGGAATATTAGAAGGGGGTGTGTGTGTGAAAGATTCCATCCTACAGGAAAGCTCTCAAAAGGTCCTCAGAAGTTTCAGGATGTACCTGAAACTGACAGTTGGTCCCTCCCCTCTCAAGCACATACAATCTGGGAGTACTGAGAGACACTCTCAGAACAACTAAGCTGCCTACAAGAAGTAGAGGCCATCTTTGACACCTGGAAAAGGCACAGACCAGCTGAGCCACCAGGAAAAGATGCTCTCCAACCTGCTGAGCTGCGTGAATATGCAGTGTGCTCCATTTTTCTAGCTTTCATGCCGGGATTAGGTTTTGGTAATGCAGCTAGTTGGGAAGGTCATTTCTGCTCCTCTAAAGAACGCTACTAAAACTTGCTGGCGGTTATTAATACTTTGGTCTGTTGTGGGTTCCCTACTTTGGGTTTGTGATATTCATTCACATCTTCCATAGGTACCAAACTTCAGTTTCCCAACCACCTGACCTTTCCAGTACACACTATAGCAAAAACGAAGGGGGACACACAGGACCAACCTACTGAAATCCCTGCTCATCCCCATTTACCTGTGGGATAGTAATCTAAAATATGAGAGTTAAAAATCCTGTTTGACATATTGGCTGCTAACAAGTGACCTGAGTGATTCAGTTACACTTTCTTTGTCTCCGTTATCTTGGCTCTAATTTGGCAATAATATAAACTCTTCCATAGAGTGGGTGGGAACTTGAATGAGGTAACATGGGAAAGCACCTTGTGTGATTTTTTTCACTACTGTATAAATATTCCATTATTAATAGAACAGATTGGAAAAAGTAGCTCTCTCTCTCTCTCTCTTGTTCTCTCTCGCTTGCTCTCCCTATCCCCTTCTCTTTCTTTGCATGTGTGTTATTTCTTTAAAACAAGAAGGTTCTACACAAAATAATAATGCTTTAAAATAGTTTTATTAAAAATGCATATACCTACATGTTTTCACCATTTTTCCTTTAATTTTTGAGGTTAATATAACTACATCATTTCCCCATTCTTCCCTTCCCTCTCTTCCCTCCAAACCCTCCTATACATCCCCTTGATTTCTTTCAAATACACAGCCTATTTTTTCATTAATTGTTGTTGCATACATATACCACACACACATGCACACACACACACACACACACACACACATTCCTTTTGAATACCTAAGAATCTACATACCCTTCCATGAGAGTCACAGGACACATTAGCATACCAAGAGCTCTGAAAAGTCCACCAAAGGAGCACACTAAAATGAGCCACAAAACTCATTACTTCAAAGGTAAAGCTAAACATAGAAACTTCATTTCATCTTACATTTCTTAAAATACAACAGAAGAGGTGATCCAGAGAATACACACCGAGAAATATAGTACAGGAAGCAGAGTATTCTATTCATATTTTTTAAGTATAATGATAATAAATTACATCCTATGCATTCAACACGGTATTTGCTTGACCTCTGCCTGGAGTACTGAGACATCATTGTATAAATGAATAAGGAAGATGGCATCTGCACCAAACGTTCTTGTTATCGAAAAGATCTTAGCCTTGCTGGGCAGTAGTGGCGCATGCCTTTAATCCCAGCACTCGGGAGGCAGAAGCAGGCGGATCTCTGTGAGTTCGAGACCAGCCTGGTCTACAAGAGCTAGTTCCAGGACAGGCTCCAAAGCCACAGAGAAACTCTATCTCGAAAAACAAAACAAAAAAGATCTTAGCCTTAACACACACCACAGACCTCTAGTGTCGGTGACTGTCTCACTTCTCTCGTCCCTTAACCCAGTCCAGACCTGACTTCTGGCTTCTTCCTTAGGCTTCTCACCATCCTCTACTTTTACCCTTTCAGAAGATCTACCATTAAATCACACTGCAGTTAGTTGATTTGAAAACTCTCCTATCTTAGGAATATTATGAAGGTGGCAAACCCACCAAGATCAGCCTCCTACCCATCCTTGTCCTCAAAAGTGACAGGCTCACCTGAAGGCAGAAAATATTGAAGGAAGTCGTTCTTCTTTACCCAGTATAACATCTTCTGATCATGTTATAGTCATGTAGAAGTTTTAATGACTCAATACCTTGATCTCTCTCTAACACTGAGCAGTCAAGCTTCTAAGACAGAGGACCGGATACCCAGCTCCTCAGAACAGCATGACCAGACTTTCCTGTTATAACAAGGAATTTACGGTTTCAAAAAGAGCTAGGCATGAAATTGCCTATCCAAACCAAGTGATGTTAGTGCACTTCTTGTTCACTATCCTCGGAAACACGTGAACTTGAGTAAAGTCTCCCCCACCACACACATCCACATCCACTTAGGGAAACTTACTCATTTCAAACTCAGATACACTATCCCAAAGAACGGTGAATGTGGAAGGTTGATTTGCACAATAAAAAAGTGTTCTCTTTGTTTCACTCAGTTCTCCTTTCAAGCAATACACATTGTGTTCTCAAGAAAATAGAAGAGAGAGACTAGAGAGATGACTCAGCAGATAAGGGAACTTGCTGCTTTTGCAGGGGATCCAGATTCAGCTCTCAGGACCCACATGACAGCTCACAACCCTCTGTGACTCTGCTTCCAGGGGATCTGACGTCCTCTTCTGGCTCCTCAGGAACCAGGCATGCATGTAGTACATACTCATACACATAAAATGAATGAATGAATAAATAAGTAGGCAGGCAGGCAGACAGACAGGCAGGCAGATAGACAGACAGACAAATAAATAAATAATGAGAGTTTAATAGACTCAAGATATATTGTATACTTTTATGAAATAGTGAAAACATAAATATTTTTTAAAAATAAAATATGATGCTTAAGCTCTAGTTAATATATTAAATGAAATTTTCATCCTATTTTTTTGCTTGATTAACTAATGTGAGCTTGATTTAGTATAAGATAAACAAAAATATACAACTTGATTGCAAGCAGCAATAGAGGAAAAATGATTATATAAGGTCTGACTGGTTTCATGGTACAACATTTTCTTTCACTTTGGGATGTCATGGTCTTTCATCATATTGCTGCAATTTGTAAAGACATATTTTCACTCAAACTTCCCCATCTCCTGTGGCATAGCATATTTAAACAGTTATGACCTGTCCTGTCCAGCTTGGCATCATTAAGGACTGGGGTGTGACATTCACCCTTGATTGCCACACCTCCCACCATGACCTGCTTCCTGTGTCAGCCTGAATCTGTTTCAGAGAAGACCATTCATTACATTAGAACCATTTGCTTTCCTGTTTCCATAAGAACAATGTATGCTTTTCGATAGCACAGGTCAGTGTATGTCTGTACAGTGAGCAAAACTAAAGTGAACACAAGAATGCACCTCAGACTTTTCAGATATGTTTCCTAGCACAGCTCCAGAATTAATGAACACATTACCAAAGCAGCAACAGCGTGGAAGCATGCCTTCAACGCCTGAGTTCTTTGAAGGGCACTTCATATGCAAACCATCCATGCTTGTCTCCCCTGAACTCATGTGGAAATCCTGATTATGAGAGGTTAAGAGATGGGACCATTTGGATCACTAAAAGGTGACTCTGGATCTGCTCTGGTGAATGGACCCACATATCCATATGTGTAATCAATTAAGACTTACTGGGTTAATGAATTGTCCAGTTTAGTGGGTAATCTCTTATACTCTTTGTCTCTACACATGATGCTCTCTGCTTTCTGCAAGTATGGCCATCACCAGACATGGACCCTCACTATTTTTTTTTTCGACCCTCTCTCTTGAGCTAGAACTGTGGTCCAAAGAAAATTCTTTGTTTTTTTTTTTTTACTTTAATAATTTACCCAATCAACTAGTATTGTGTTTTCAGCAACAGAAAGTATGTTAAGATCTGGGTAATTGGTAAAATAAGAATACTGATGACACAGGATTGTGAACATTTTCAACAAACACAGATGTATAAAGCATACAGTACAGCGCATAAAAAGCATGGCTTCTGGGTTACCCATCATTGTTCATTATTATCAGTTTTCACCACATTCTACTTCATCAGTAATTACACCCTGTGGAATCAAACAGCCCTGGATGGTGCTGTGCATTCTCCTCTGAGACTGTCATATTTGCAAATATCAAGTAATTACAATGTAGTCTCTTTTCAACTATGGCTTACGATGGCTAACAATGGCTATGGAATGCACACCTACAAGCGTGCATCAGCAACGTTCTTCCAGAGCTTTGATATCCAAATCCATGCTAGTGTAGAAAAGCCCATGCAACGAGTACAAACAGCGGGTTATTCTTTTCCTTGGCACAAGAAAGAACATCAAATCTTAGTTTACTATCCTCAGGAACAGTTTAACCAATTCCAATAGCATGCATCCCCATAGCTACCAGTGTTGCCACGGTTTTTGTCTAGTTATGGAATGAAGACTCTGGTGACTTCAGTGCAGATGTGTTCATCCCTTGCTGAGAGCTTAGGGCTCTAATACAAGGCATCTTTTATGTGACAAACAAAATAAGCACAGATTTTAACGAGTGTAAGCTGCTGGCTCATGTTAGGATTGTATATCAATTTATCTCCACGATATAACCTGTCATTACTTCATTTTGTAGCATCTGCTAGTAATGTCCACTTAAGTGTGGAATTTTCAAGTGTTTTCAATTAATGATTTTTCCATTCTTTCCAAAATTACCTTCCCAGACTGATTTTATAATTCAATTAAAATAAGCCACCCACCTCCCTTAGAACGATTTGCTCTTTGTAAACCCCCTGCCACTTTGCCCATTTTCACTGCTCTAGCAGGCCGACTACTGAAATGAAGCAGAAGATGAAGGGGGACATGCTTGCTGAATTTCCCATGCTGCTTTGCAATAACTACTGCAATGAAATACCACAAACTGAGTTGCTTAAGAAAAAAAAATTCTATTTCTCCAGGCTTTACTTTGTAAAATTAGGAAAATAATGCCATGTGTAGACAGCATGAGGATTAAGTGAAAATGTATTTCACATATGTGGCATATGACTGACTCAAGCATTGGGGTTAAAACTGGGAGATCCACATATTTCCTCCTAAGGGTTATTAAGGTAAGTTTCTCTTTTACCTCTCACCTCACTTCTGGACATTTTTGGAAATGTTTGGTACTTCTTGGCATATACAACCATTGTTTTGATTGGTCTTCATTTTCTTATGATGGTCTCCCTGTGTGCAAGCATCTATATTCAAGTGTTCCCTTTTAATAAGGGATTCCGTCATACTAAATTTGATATGAACTCATTTTGCTTATTATATCTGTAGCAAGCCTATATCAAAATAAGATCACATTGTAAAGTACTTGGATTTAGGGCTTTAATATAAGAAATGTGGCAACAGGGAACATAATTCAAACGATATAGCATTGCTCAAATAAATAGTGTTCTTAAGAGAATTTCAACTGAAGAAAACCCCTTAGTCCAGCTTGCTATTATACACAGTCAATACAGTTCCTTGGCTGGAACCTGCCTCATGGTCAGCTGTGACTCAGTCTCCTCTGAGATTTGCTCAGATTCCCCAGTGTGAGAAGCAAGGCAACTGGAGCCTTTCCTCCTCTGATGAGAGCTCCCCGTCTGGGATCCTCAGAGCATCTACAGCAAATGAGAAGTGGTACAGCTTGGGTGACGCCTTTCAGCCTAGAAATCCCATGTGGGATCCCTTAGGCCGCTCACAAATAACAAGCTGACACGCTCCACACATCTACCCTAAATATTGTCAGAAGGGCATCCCAGCTTTCAGGTTAAGCTAACAGGTTCTGAGGCCATAACATTGTATGTATAGATCTCATGTGTCCTACATCCTTGCTATTTGCTCATAGAGCAGTCAATATGACTCCAGAGTACATAAAGGTGAGGTGAGAATACTTATTCGTGGCCTTTAGATCACTGGTAATTTAATGTATATGAGATTCTGGAAATACTGTGGGAACACTGTTGGAACTCAGGAAGGCTGAAGTTTTTATTTGTATCTTTAGAAATGATAATGCTGAAGCCGGAAATAGAAACACCTTCTCCAAGACAGCATAATTGCCACACCCAGAGCGGTGTCGCCTGTGTGACAACGATGCCTCTAGTCCAGTCTAGTCTAGTCTAGGCTGGGGGGTTCGTGCCGTTTGTGGATAGGCCTCCGGCGGTTCCTTAGCAATCAGTTCAGGTCATGAACTTGAACTCAAGATTATATACTCACCGCTGTCTTGGATGGTTAGCTGCCTCTGCTATTCTCTCCTGTTTCCTGATAATGTTCTTTGCTATACTTGGCCAAAACATATAATTTTACCAGAGAACCCCTTGATGTTCCTGGAATTGATAATTCTGATGATAATGATACTAATACAGTGCTCAAGATGCCTCCAGTGTTTCAAGCCCTTGTGCAAATTCTGGTTGTAAGCAAAAAGAGATCAATGGGGAGGTATTATGGATGAGTTACAGCAGCAGGAACTTTTCCTAAATAAGACTGATGATTTGGGAGAAACAGGTTAAGATGTTGTTAGGAAACCCCCATTCTGGGAATAAAGAAACTAGGAAAAAATCACTTGCAAGATTAGGCATTCTAACATGTAAAACTCATGGGTTAATAAAGTTTAGGATCAGGGATATATGGTGAGAACTACCCAGAGTACAATTGAGTCATCAGATGACTCCATTCCATACACAGGAAGATATGAGGATGATAGTCATAAGTATATGATATTTGAGGGACAAAAGCAGAATTACTTAGCTCTACCATTTATGAATAGGCTTGCTAGATCCCAACCCCCATGGTGTTTGCTACATAAGAAAATACAAAGAAGTATAATTCAGCAGATGCAGAGAGTCACTAGTGGAGATAAAGAAAGGGTGAGAAAAAAGAAGGGCCATGATAGCAATTATGAGACAGAAACTTTGTATTCCTAGATATAATGAAACTACTTGTCTGAGGTTTATGTTCCCAAGGACAAGAGTTCCCCTTCTAAGGATGTGTTATATCTAACACCTGTTCATCACTGACGTGACTAAAAGAAGCTTTCATACTGTACCAATTAATGATACATGACCTTCTGGTTTGTTCTTTTACTATATAATGAAAACATGAATTCAGTAAAATCGCAGCAGATTCAAACCACTCCCTTGTGTTTGTGTCTGTCTGTCATTCGCCGAACTTGTGCCTTCCTGGTACCAAGACCCTGATTTTCCCACAGTCTGAGGGGCTCCCCTGAGCTGGTCCATGGCATATAGTCAACGGTGAAACCCAAATCTCAGCCTCCAACTGCCTGAAAACTTGCCAGACATTATTCATAAAACTTCTTATTTTTTATATACATCTAAATACCACATTTAAAGGTGATAAAAAAAAAACATGTGTGGGTTTTTCCATAAGTACAAGGAAATGGAGAAGCAACAAATGATGCTGCATGTTCAAGATACCGCAACTTGGATTGGAAAGTTGGCTCAGCCATTGAGAGTGCTAACTGCACAATCTCAAGGGTGGGAATTTGGATCTCAGCACAAGAGGAATAATCCAGCCCTCTCACACAAGCGACCAATCAGTCGTGAAAGGGACTGAGACAGGAGCAGTGCTAAGACTTGCTGACTTTGAGTGTAGAGGAGAAAAAGGGAGCGCCAGGTCCAAGGAGAGATACTACCTCAAACGAATAAAGGGAAGGACCCAAAGATGTCAGATGCCCTTTTCTAGCCTATGTATGTTCACTTGCATGTGCACTAACACACACATGCACATGGTGGAGAGGTGTAGATAGATGATAGGTGGATAGATAGATAGATAGATAGATAGATAGATAGATAGATAGATAGATAGACAGATAGATAGATAGATCCCCAACCACAGGACTATATTGTTCAGAAACTGAATTTGGCAACAGAGTTAAGAAGAATCCCATCAATTAACCCTCTGTGTATGAAGTCTGAAAAACACCAGGTTTGGTTGTAGGCTAATGGCATGATTTGCCCACTTCTTATGCAACAGTTTCTACAGCCGAGAGAATTGTTGTTTCCCCGTTATCTACTATGTATCTTATGCCTGTGGAAAACATGCTAACATTTCTACCAAATCTCATAGGATTATTCTGTGTATCTTGAAGAATTGGCCTTATTTTGTGCTTACAAGCATATTTGAGAAATTTCTCCTCCCCTCTTGGTATGGCATAGATGAACACATTCCTCTTTCTCTTAGGACAGAACCATATCCCATCATGGCAATGGTGAGTTGCATTATAATCATAAAATTTCTGGTCTCTATTTCCCAACAGACTAAGACGAAACCATTTGTTTTCACATCTGAGGTATTAGTGCACAGTCTGTTATATAAATATTTACTAAGTGGGAGACTTGATAGAAGGCTGATTGACTGACAGAGTGAATAAGCAAAAACATGCCTAGCAAATAAGAAGCGTCGAAGCCTACCATTAGCCACGTTAACATTTTGCTTGACTTCTGACCCAAGGAAAGGAAGAGAGGTAGTAATGTGGGAATGAGGTATGGCTTTGTGTGTGAAATTAATCAGTGCATGTAACTCCCAGCTCTCTCTGCAGCCATAATATTTCAGAAAAGAGGAAACTTCACTACCAGCTACCTGTTTGATTTGCATGTGTTCAAATCTTCAAAGTATTCCTTTCGATTTCTTTAATCAATAGTTATTTCAGAAAGCTTTTTATTACTTCCTAATTGTCCAAATTTATTTTTTTCATTCACCTTATGAGAGCCAGATTTTTTTCCAAATGAGTTAAGTACATGAACAATTTTAGAATCATTATTAACATCAAGTTGTTACTCTCACTTATAAGCATGGCCCCGCTCTCACTAGGACTACAGTCTTTTCTCTATATTAAGAAGGTCAAATGGCTCATTTTCATGTTCTCTCTTCCCACACACATTGGTAGCACCAACTTTACTCCAGGCGACAAACTCATTACAGTGACCCTGATGATCTGAGACAAGCATCACATCTTTGACTCTAAAGGAAGATGTGAGGATTCTATTACAAGTAAACATCACAAATAAACAAATAAGATCTATTTCAATTTTAATCCACAACCACCTGCAGCATGCACCCAGGCACACATGCACGTGTGCATGCCAACACACACAAGTTGATACTTAAGTATATAAAAATTTTAAGTGCACATATTCATTGACTCCCAACAACCCCACAGCTGGAATGTTCTTCACAAAATGTAAAGCACAATATTATCACAAGCCTGATTATTGTGCCAAAAATTAGAACAAAATTTGGAATAAATGTTTATCATTATCACTCAAGAGTTAGTTTTTTGTTTGTTTGTTTGTTTTTGTTTTGTTTTGCCTTTTTCAAGGCAGGGTTTCTCTGTAGCTTTGGAACCTATTCCAGAACTAGCTCTGGGAGACCAGGCTGGCCTTGAACTCTTCTGCCTCCCGAATGCTGGGAATAAAGGTGGGAGCCTCCACCACCCAGATCAATAATCAGTTAAAAATGTGTGGTCCACTGATGTAATAGACTACCATAAACCTGTGAGTGATTCAGTAAGTTTATGGAAATACATGAAAAGGTTTCAACAGCAGGCAATGAAGGGAGAACACATTAGATGGGGAAAAAACTGAAGGACATTCATTAAAAATCTGTGTATAATATGATCTCATGTGCACACACTTTTCATACCCGTGTGAACATAAACAAATATGTATGGGATGCCCATCATGGCTATCTGCAGGCAGCAGCATTTTTGTGTAGTTTTACTTTGCTATATCATATAGACTGGGATTTTATAATAATTAGAATTTGTTAATGTTTTATCATTTGAGTGATTTTTATATACAACTTCAAACATAGCATTAAATTTATTTTACTAATATATGTGCATATATATGGGAGGGGGCAGATACTATGCGTTAGAACTCTAGCCCTAGAGAAGCGTTAGGTTAAGGGCCTGCCTCACCAGGCTAGAATCAGCCTGTTTAGTAGGCTTTGTCCCGTGCGCTACACTTTACAAACAGCTTTCGTCAGTCTGAACTTCTCATCCTTTAGAATTCAGCTAGTGTAGTTTCCTCTTCATTGGGTTCTCCACCTGTTTCTCAACTGCTCAATTTCCTAGAAAGTCTTCAAATTTTCTCCATTAAAACCACCTAGTTTATATAGTAAGGGTGCCTCGTTTTTAAGGGAGAAATACAGTCCCAAAGAGAAGTCTAAATAAACACCTACTCTTTGTGAATAAACCCCTTAGGGTTGTCAATTCCTTTTAAAATTCAACAAGAGTCCTATAGTGGGAGAAGAAACAGTGTTAGAGTCTAAGGGAAGCATGCCTGGACAGCAGTGCTGGCAGGGGCAGCAGGGAGTCCTGATGGGTATTGTGCATGTTGGTGTTATCCTGTGACTCTGGAGACTTCACGGAAACAAGACAAGCTTGTGCAAAAGACAGTCTTTCTACTGCAAAAATGAAAAATTTGACACTTGAATTTCAGAGAGCACATTAATTACTTTGGTGTATGGCAATTGGTAAGTTGGAATAATCAAAATATTCAAGTACCGGTGTAAAAGATAAAGAATAAATTAATCCAGGTATAAATGGGCTATTATCATTACCATATGTCTCCTTTATTACCTTTGTCCTCTGCACCCTGATGTCCTGTAATATTTGCTCCACAAAATAATGTATTCATAAGTAAACAATTATGGTTTTTAAAGAAAACCTCTTCATGAACCAATAACATCTGTAATTTATTCTCCATCACAATTATGAGCATAAAATAAGTAAACCTTTAGTATCTTCTATTTTATTTAAAGTCAAATAATTTGTTACCATGGATCCACGTGTGGCTTTGTTATTGTTGTTGTTGTTTCTAAGGCATTGGAAATAGTAAAGATAAATGCAGCACTTAGAGCCTCCATGGATCTCTGTCTCCAAGTGTAAGATCACATGGTGACTTAATTCATTTATTTCTCAAACGGCAACCCAGGAAAGAGTTTGAGCATTAATTTACAGGAACATCTCTGAAGTGGCCCATGGGAGATGGGAGCACTGTTCTTAATCCCAAGTGTGGAAGAGAAAGGGCACAAGTGGTGGGACCGCGGAAACTTCGTGGTTTCCCTCTAGAAAGCCGAGCAGTAGACACAAGAAAGCACACATACCATCTGCTTTAAGTGAGGTTTCATTCTGCAGTAAAGGTTAAATCATTGGTCATTCCGAAAACTTTCCACACAAGAAAATCTTATATGTACATGTCCAGTGAGGGTTGAAGCCTTGAGAGTCACTCAAGTCTTATGAGTTTCAGGTTTTGTGATTTTTTTAAAAAGGTAACAGGTATAGGATCAGTCACTACTGCATAGCATCAAGTTCATGCTGGTTGTGTTTTGCTCATGTATAGAGCCCGAAGATCTCACAGAATATTATACCATAGCAGTAATTTCAAGCCATCCTCCTTGAGAGACTTAACATCTGACCCTTTCTTTACAAAGTAGAGCATCTTGTTCTTACAAAGATCCTTTGAATGCCTATAGTGATGATTTACAGCAAAAACACAAAGCATATTTTAAGATGCTTATTACACTGTGGTTCTGGATTTCTGCTTAATGACTCATATTCAGTGTTTACCAGTTTCCAGACAGGTAATCCACCATGAGACTATCAGGACACAGCGGCACACAGTGCCAAATTGTGACAGAATGGTTCTGCTGGTGACTTACCATATTGACAGTGGGGTCCATGAAACCCTTGTGAGCAGAGGCACAGCTGATCATCCCCATCTGAGCACTGCCTTCCGCTGAAATGGGTTCCCAGAGAAGCCACAGCTAAAAGGTGTATTCAAAGGAAGAATAGGTAGGGTTGAGAGAAAGGAAATCATCAGTATAAGTAGGCATCTTACATTTAATATAACATGATCTAGAAATTTTCACTGCCCCACACAGGAGGGTTATAGAAAAAAATTACTATTACTAGACAAGGGCTGACTATTAGAAGTCTTGTAGAATTATCCTGTAACACTGAGAACACTCCTGTAAACTTCGCAAACACACAGATTCTGAGAACCCCTCTGGACGTACTTAGCACAAATCTACACTTTAACAAAACACCAGATCAATTGTGTTCACATCGAGATGGAAGAAGTATCGGTAGAAAGAAACAGTGTGGATAAGGTGACTGTGTGGTCAAAATGATCTTTAAAACAACAACAACAAACAAAATGCTAATATTTAACCAGAGGCAAAGAACTTGGGTAACTGTTAAATAGTAAATATGAATACTTTATCTCAGAGCTGTCAGTTTTCTGTACTTTATAACAGAGTCCTGATGGTATTGTGGAAAGATCTTTTCTATGATCTTAAACCAACCAGCCATAGTGATCTGAGTGTAAACACACTCTTGCCACAACACTTGACACTAAACCTGCTTAATATAGGAAGCACACAACAAAACTTCTCCAATGCATCTCAAGGGCAGAAAGCTCATAGGGAAAGCAGGCAGGATGCTGGCAAACTCCGTAAGGTGCATAGAGGCAGGAGAGATGAACTGTGCTAGGATGCTGCATTGATTCGGCTCATAGAAGCAATCTAAGGGACTTCCCAATTGCCATAGGCACATGATGCAGGTAAAGGATTTACTAAGTGGAGCCGTTTCTCACAGCCCGGTGAGCTGTGGATTGCCACTAGTTCTGCTGCCTGAGTGCTGTCAGACACCAGACTCTGAGGCTTCTGAATCCCATCACCTGAGGCTTGGAAACAGAGTGCAAACCCCATCTTAAATAGCAAGCTGCCTCCAGACCTCTGCAATTAATCAACGACAAGCCCACATTGAGAAATCCCACCTAGAATTAGTACAGTGATTTCCCTCTGGACTTTTGAATCAACTATGGGTTACAAATTTGATGATATAGGAAAGAGGAAGACAGAGAAGTGGGATGGACATCAAGTAGATCCTTCCTGCCTTTAAATCGCCTTTTCTCTAAGTAGACAGAATATACAGGAGCTTTCATTGGTCCTGAGCTTCAACCCATCATTAAAATGGTTTACGGAAAACCTTTTTTATATGCATTTCCTCACAAGTCACACGTGAGTCCTTAGTCTAGAGCAGTGGCTCTCAACCTGTAGGTTGCAACCCCTCACAGGGGTCACCTAAGATCTCCAGAAAACACAGATACTACATTACATTTCATAACAGCAGCAAAGTTACAGTTATGAAGTAGTAACGAAGGTAATTTTATGGTTGGGGTCACCACAACATGAGGAACGGTATAAAGGACCACAGCATTAGGAAGATTGAGGACCACTGGTTTCAAGCAATGCTCTGAATCTGCAGTTCTTCTTAAAATGCCGAAGCACAATAGGCATCCTGTGGAGGAGGCAAAAGCATTCCCTGTTGCAGAACTTGGCAGGAAGAATTACAACTTACAGGAGAGGCAGCCTGGCTCATCATCCCATCGGCTCCAACCAGGGCAGCATCTGAAGACTGTCTGGTGTTCTGTGGTATACACCTGCCTGTAGATGGTGTAGTAGCGGGTCCTATGGTGCACAGGATAGTAATCAGGAAAACGTATCATGCCTCTGATGGCAAAATTATCATTTCAAGGTTATAAAATTTTTCCCTCCGGTTCAAATTCTGCCACATGTACTGGGAGATAGATAAAAGCCAGGATGGCTAGTTATGGATACACTTTGTATATAGCATACAACTACTACATCACACATGCAATCAGCATAAGGTTTTGGTATGGGTTGAGGAAGATTAAGAAGTATATAAGTGAGCTGAAGAGACAGCTTGGAGTACTTGCAGAGGATTTCCAGTGGCTTATAACTACCTGTAACTCCAGCTCCAGGGGATCTGGCTCTTCTTCTGGCCTCTGCAGACACTACATTCAGATGCACACACACACACACACACACACACACACACACACACACACACACCCCTAAAAATAAGACACAAATCTTATTTTATAAGATTTACAAGTATAAATGCAATGTCAAAAGTTCCTTTGGGATGAAGCTATTAGAGTAGGAGATGACGTCAAAGGCCTCTCAGTGAGGAAGGACCAGAGACTACCACAAGGTTGACCTGTCAGCTGACTGCTGTACCAACCATCCCAAAGCATGCTGATTTCCTTTCTGTCAAACCAAATTCCTGTATATGCTTTATCCCTGAAGTTCTAGGTCATTCTTTCCCCTTCATGTACCTTGTCCCATGTCCTAGCCCAAATCTTCATTATTCAAGGCCAACTTCTGTTTCCGTTTCCTCCAGATTCTCTCCTCTCTATGACAACCCTTTTTATTACTAGAGAGTTTATTGGCTTCAGCATTGTTTATCACATTTAATTATTCAACATCCTGAAATACAACAGAGTACTTCTGTGTATATGTTTCCAATCAGGACATGACTAAATGTATATACAAACAAAAAAGGGTATGTTTGGCAAGACCTCAATTATTTTTTTACATTGCTACCCCTCCAAATCAGTGCCACAAACAGAGCTGTTAAACTAGTGAGCTCTTGAAGATAAACATGTGAATCCCATGACACATAGTCATGTTTGTTCTTCCACATTGACATGGCTGAGGATAAACATGTGAAGCCTGTGACACTTAGTCATGTTCGTTTCTCCCACTTCTAAGCATCTACACAGCTGAGGATTTTCTTTGGGTCAGATCACTATCTACAACAATTCAACCACATTGGGACAATACAGAAAATTTAAATGAAAAACCATCTTCAAAAATGATTTCCAGGACTGGAGAAATGCTTTAATTGATGAAGGGCTTCCCATCCAATCCAGTGACCCCAGTCCAGTCCCTAGAATACACATGAAGACTGGACTCAGTAGTACAGATGTCTACAACAACAGCCTCCTAGGGAGTTAATGGGAGGCATACACAAGAGATCTCTTAGAGCATCACTGGCCAGCTGAGTCAGTAGTGAACATGAGAGACTTGTCTCAAACAACATGGAAGGCAAGAAGCAACACCACACACACACATTCCTCTAATCAATAACTCATATATACTACAAGCATGTCTACACACACACATACTCCTCTAATTAAGAAATCATATATATGCTAGCATGTCTACACACACACATTCTTCTAATTAATAAATTGTATATACTACAAGCATGTCTACATAGACATACATATTCATATAATCAATAAATCTTATATACTACAGCATGTGTACATAGACACACACATTCATCTAATCAATAAATTGTATATACTAGAAGCATGTCTCCTGCCTACGTTTTCTAATGAATTCACTGCTGCTGGTTTGTATTGACATGCATATTGAGTTACACTACATGTGTAAACTCTGTTTTCAGTACTCTTCATGCTATCCATGCATGTATTTTCCAGCTTTACACACTAAAATACAGAGGAAATACTGAATTTAACTTAAAGCCACAAAACAAGTAATAATTAGGAAAATTTTTCTGACTTAACTGTCATTTATATATTCTCAACTTAAAACAGCACCCCCAAAGAATATTCATCTAAAGGATAAATATGGCATGTGTATGCATATGTACACAGTATAGTAGGTACCCATATTTACAGTTATAAATTATTTAGTCTTGTATTATAACTGTCACCATGGTTGTACAATGGCAAGGTAAGTTACTTATAAACACACTAACTTTTCACTGCTGATAGTAGTATTAATGAATTCATTAATCTAAATTTATTGTTAAGATGTATCATAAATTTGGATTCATTTGAATCATTTTCATAAAATCTAACCCAATAGCAAATACTTCTATCAAGAAGCTCTTAGATGTTTTGTGAAACTATTTCAAAACTTTAAAAAAAAAATGGTGAAGCCTGGACTCTTAGAAAGCATTGTGGACACTGGCTTTTCTCTCTTCTTACAGCCTGCTGGGTTGATCCTAATTCAAAGGCCATGAGAAAGTTAAAGAATCTGTGGGTTTCAAAGTGCTCCAGAGTGACAAGGGCAGGTCAAATGCTGCTTTCCAGCTCTAGAAACCCTGGATCAAGTCGAGCTAAATTTAGCAAACCAACACAATATTCCTTGTTTCTGCGGTGTTTCTGATCTTTAGCTTTCAACGATATATCATATCCTGAGGTAAAATTAGTGTCTATAACCAAAAATAGTTCACACACAAGCAAGGTCTAACTTAAGTGTCCATCCCATTGCTGAAGGAAGCTATATAAGTGTGAATGTTCTTGGTAAGTCTACCTTTGCCCCTCTACTTAGTTACCCAACCATTTACTACAGTTCATGGGAAAAGGCATTTAGGAATAGATGAAGCGTTTCGTTTTGAGTTTTAGTAGTTCCAGGAGTAAGGACATCACCTTACCTTCTTTCATAAGCCACACACCACCGTGGGCCTGTGCAGCCCTGTTTCCAGAACTTGATGGTGTCTATGAAAGCTTGGGTGCATGGACGTGACAGTCTTACCACCATCAGCTGCTCCTCCTTGCAGACATTTGGCCTTCACAAAGAGAGAAATGGGCAGTTACACAAGAAGAAGCGAGCAGGGTTTCTGTAAGAAGCATGGGTGCTAATTCATCCATTTTCCACAACACAATTGTGATGGCATAGAAAAATACATATAGAAAGTAACGGGCCAAAATGCAGGCAATGTTTGGAGGAGTTCAGGCTCCATGACACTGTACAATTACCATGTGTCAACTAAGGTAAAGATAGTCTACAATATCTGGGGCCAGAAAGAAAGAAAACTGGAATCAATCTTGAAGATCAAAAAACTTTAAGAGATATGCAAGTTGTTCTATTCCCATTGATTAAGATAATTGAGTTGCACATTAAGTTCTGAACTCTTTTAGAGCCAAAATTTAGAACAGAAATTTTGTTTCTCAAAACCCCATGAGAAAAAAGCAAGCCAATTCATTAAAGAACTTTAGTCTTTCCTGGAAATCAATTCTGAGCAATATTTTCCATCTGTATGTTTAATTTGATTTCATATGTAATATGATGGTTCTTTAAACACAAATTAAGTTTCAATCTCCCTATCTGAGTTTGCTTTCTGCGTCTGTGGTAAAATACCGACCTAAAGCAACTTGAGAAAGAAAGGGTTTATTTGGCTTAAAGATTACAGTCCATCACTGAGGGAAGCCAGAGGAAGAACCTAAGGCTAGAACCTGGAGACAGGAAGTGAAACCCTGGCTCACTTCCTGCTTCCATTCAGTCTGCCCTCCTGCACAGAACCATGAGCCTCCAATGAGCTCAACCCTCCTCCATCTATTAGCAGTCAATGTGATGGAGGCAATTCCTCAACTTGAGGTTCCATTTTCCCAGGTGTGTCAAACTGATAATGAAGAACAAACATTACACCACCCCATTTTAGGACAATTGCCTTAAAGAAAGTTAATCCTATACACTGATAACCCACATAGAGTACCAATAATATTTAGAATCTTTTGTGATTTTTAAGAGTGCTTTTGGTGACTGCTGTGGGATTTCCTTCTGTATGCTGTGAATACATTTTATTACCATTGGTTAAAAAAGAAGCTGCTTTGGCCTATGGCAGGGCAGACTAGAGCTAGATGGGAAAATTAAACTGAACACAGGGAGAAAAATGTCAGGTGAATGCCATGTAGCTGTTAAATGAGACAGATGCCAGAACCTTACCAGTAAGCCACAGCCTTGTGGCAATACATAAATTAATAAAAAAAGGGTTAATTTAAACTGTAAGAGCTAGCTAAGAATATGTCTAAGCTATTAGTCAAACACTGATGTAATTAATATAGTTTCGGTGTGATTATTCGGGTCTGGGCTTTCACACAAATGAGTAGTCTCCATTAATAAAAGGTGTCCAGTGCCTAGGGCATGGATCCACATACTAAAAAAGCTTTTTTTTTTTAAGGACTTCTAGACTCACAAAAACAGGAGCCAAGTGAAGCTTCTTGGTAGTAGCATTTTTTTTTTCAGATAAGCTCTGTTTGCTGACAGTGAGCATGGTGTGGCTCCTTTAAGAGAAGGCTTCCTGACTCAGCATTAGCTGCAAAAACTGAACTGACTCCTTTAGTAAACAAGTACCTGGTTCATGATGGTGGCAAAATGACTCTGGCTCTTTCAGGAGGTCCTGTTACAGAACACTTGAATGGGGTTTGTGAACAGCATACTGCAAATTACTTAGTAGTGATGTGGGCCAACTGCTTCAGAGAGTTGGGGTGTTAAACATAGCTCCCAGGCTGCTGGCAAATGGACCTCTGCCATGTTGGAAAGTCAAGCTGAGTAGAACCAAGAGCCAAAGTGGCTGCTCTGGTGCTAGCCATGAAGTTTATAACTGATCAAGAAGAATTAAAGACAAGCAAAACAGACAGGTTCTGACAGGAAAAAAAAAACTGAATGGGTTATAGTGTGTTTAAAAATGCACATAGACTTAAGAAAAAAAGAAAATGGGTATAGGCTGTGGAAATAAATAGTTTTAAAAAATAAACCAAAGTCTTTAAAAAGATAAAAGTAATACAAAAATGTCTGACAGTCATAGATTGAAGGAGTGAAGATAATAAAATAAATATTAAAAAGTAATAAAGTAATAAAAAAAGCCACATAAAGATGGAAAATACACAGAGAGACTGGATTATGTATATTATTGGGTTTTCTTTGAATTTTTGACTTCAGAGAGATATTTTATTCTGGGGCCTGCCAAACTAAACCAACATATATAATTTAAAGGTATCCTGATTTCAAAATTTGAGTCTCAGAAAATGTTACTTTGGAAAAGAGGTTCTGCTTTTGTTTCCACAGAGGATGGAACCCTGTGCATCCCTTCCAGGCTAATGTGGTTTGATGGGCTAAGACCCCCTGAAAGATCTCCGTGAACCCTAAAAACACTTTGCCCAACAAACAGCAGGAAGCAGTTTGGAGAAAACTACACCCAAATTCCCAAAATGAGTGTTTATAAATGTTTATTTTCATGTAAAGGGGGCTGACTATAAGCATTTAATGGTCACAGTCAATTTCTAAAAAAATAAAAAATAAGGGGATATGATATAGAGATGAATACTTTACACTGGTTTATTGATACAAATTTAAGGTCAATTTTGTTGTATGTATATTTCTACTCTTATTTAAAGTATTATGTTTATACAGCTCATTAAAAAATGTAATGTATAATTAAAATTACAGATTAATAGTCATTTATAATAGTCAAACTTGTAGTCATGTTAGTTAGGTTTTCTAGACATACAGAGATATATTTCAGTTAGATAGATAATCTTCAACACTTCAAAGACATATAGAATATGGCATTTAAAATGTTTTAAGAACTTTGACTTTTCTCTACAGTGAGACATGTCTGCTTCTGGTAGCACCAATTACTTCAGAGAGGTTTATGAGCATTGAAGAAACTCATTATGAAATTTGCCTTCAGTGTATCAAGGCTTGTCATTTGGGCAAGAAAATGCTCTTGCCTGGACTGCTTGATGAGATGTTGTATGAACTGGAGATGCAGGACCCACAGAAAAGTGACTGCTAAACTTTCCAAAAGATGGAATGGTCCTTCAGGGTTCCTGCTTCACAAAAGAAAGTGCCAGACATTCTGTAGGACACAGAAGAAAGTGACTGACAAACTGCCAATATAGGTGATACAGTTTTTCAAATTTCCTGCTTTGTGGGAAAGTCTGACAGATACTATGGGGCCTGTAGGCTGAAGATGGATGCCCCAGTGTTACAGAAGAACTTTGGGTGACTGTTCAGGCAGCAAGCTGCATCTGTCAATTCTACAGTTTTGGAAGTTGCTTACAATGTACTTCCTGATTATTTAGGTAATATTATATCCTTCTGAGTCTTTGAAGAGTTGAAGGCTAGATAGTTATAGTTTTCCTTAGTTATGATAAAGGATAAATAGATATGAAACTTTAGACTCATAAGGAAATATTGTAACTGTAATTCCTATTTGATACCTGTTTTGATACATGTAATTTTACCATGTCTAAGTTAAAACCTTCCTTTTTATTTAGACAGAAAAAGGAAGACAATGTAGGATTTTTCTCTGTATGCTGTGGATATGTTTTATTACCATTGGTTAATAAAGAAGCTGCTTTGGCCTATGGCAGGGCAGAATAGAGCTAGGTGGGAAAATTAAACTGAATGGAAGGAGAAGGAAGGTGGAGTCAGGCAGATGCCATGTAGCTTCTAAAGAAGACAAATGCCAGAAACTTACTGGTAGGCCATAGCCTCATGGTGAAACATAGATTAAGAGAAATGGGTAAATTTAAGCTGTAAGAGCTAGCAAAGAATATGCCTAAAGCATTAGTCAAGCACTGATGTAATTAATAATAACAATTTTCAGAAGTTTCAGAAGCATTCCACAAAACACAATTTTGGGTATAAATCTTCTGTCATAAAGCATTGACCAGGAAGTGATGAACTGATACACAGAAGGAGGACTAGCCAGTAAAGGGCATAGCATCAAAACAACCAACTGCCCTTAAAGATAATTAGGGAGCCACATAAATTCCTCTCAGAGCTTAGTTGAGGGCAACTCCCTCTTAATATTTCAAGCCAAAGCATAAATGAGACAGATCCAGCCTTTAGAAATTACATCAGCTGTCCATTTAGACTTAAATTAGTAAAAGAAAGGGTTTTCCCCCAACATGTACAAGAGTCTGGCAATATTAATTTCTAACTAAACCATTTGCTTGTCCAAGTTTATCTGTTACCATTTAAAATATAAGTCACCAACTTCAGACTAAAACAAATCATCATCATTATCAACATTATCTAAGATATCTCCTTCATCGCTAGCAGAATCCCAGAATCCTTTCCTGTGGAATAATGCTCTTTTACCCTTTAAATATTTGTTTCTCTTATTGGTTTAATAAAACACTGATTGGCCAGTAGCTAGGCAACAAGTATAGGTGGGGTAACCAAACTAGGAGAATTCTGGGAAGAGGATCCAGTAGGCTCTGTTTGCTAGAGGTGAACAGAGGCATGGCTCCTTTAAGAGATGTCTCCTGAATCAAGTTAGCAACAAAAACCTCAGGGCTCTTTTAAGAGGCCCTGCCACCAAATACTTAAATGGTATTTATGAGCAGCCACTGGTATGCTTCTTGATGGTGGCATGGACCTAGCAACTCCACTGAATTATGATAAAAAATAAGGCTCCCATCGGTATTTCCACCATGAAGCTAGACTCTCAGGAAGTCAAGGGGTGAGGCAGATTCAGCTGCCAAAACCACAGCTTTAATCCTAGCAATATTGCTTAGTAAATTAAAGACTGATGTGGTCAGAAAAAGAGAGATATACAGTAAAGACAGATTCAGACAAAAAAAAAACTCTAAATGCTTTAGAATGTCTTTAAAATATACATAGGCTTGGGAGTAAAAAGAAAAAGGATAAAGTCCTTAAAAAAGAAAGAAATTAGGAAATTGGTTATGTGTGGTGACACATGCCTTTAATCCCAGCACTTGGGAGGCAGAGGCAGGTAGATATCCATGAGTTCAAGGGCATCCTAGTCTACAGAACAAATTCCAGGACAGTCAAAGATACACAGAGAAACCCTGTCTCAAAAAACCAAAAATTAAAAATAAAAGAAATAAAGTTTAAAATAAAGCCATGTAAAGATGGAAAATACACAGAGAATCTGAAAACTGTGTGTTATTGTGTTGTCTTTTAATTGTTTGATTCTTGAGGCAGGGGCAACAGCTGCTAAAGGACATTTGATCATAAATGCTGCCAGGTTAATCCAACCTACATATTTTGAAAGTGCCTTGCCTTCAAAATTTAAGTCAAAAAATTTGTTACTTTAGAGAAGAGGTTATGCTTTTTTTATACAAGAAATGAGAAGCTATGGATTCATTCTGGGATAAGAAAAATCAGGTTTGATCAAGGAAGATCCCCTGAAAAATCTCCAATAGGAGCAGATGGCCCAGGTAATCCAACATTTCAGAGCACCTCTGCTGTAGTTTCCTCTGAGTTCCATATCCAGAGTAGTCTCAAGACTATTACTGTAATAGACCAAGTATCAGCCTTTCGGATTGCACCATCTTAGAAGGTCCTTAGAAAAGGAAAGAGACAGAAATGACAGTTTGTAGCATGCTGAAAGTTTGTTTTTAGACATTATTCTCCTTCATTGCTCACTGGTTAACTCAGCACTGCCTCTGCCTAGCTCTCCATGCACACGTTAGTGAGTCCTCAGGGAGCCCCAGTACATCACTGCTGGGCCCTCCATACATCCTCTGGTGTACCAAGAGACCTAACTTTCTTTCCAAGTGTCTTATTATTATTATTATTACTATTATTATTATTATTTCTTGAAATATCTTATCTAGGTTTGACAGATGTCTCACAAAGTAGAACTTCCATATATAGTTGAAAAAATAACACTTTCATAAATTTCTAAATTCTTAAGTATATTTTTTGCTCTGCTCTAAAATATTAACATTTTCAACTTAGTTCTGTGGTGATATAAAGAGGGTATCCAATAGGTAACCAAATAAAGGGCTGTATTGTTTTGTCTTTAGGGGGAATCCAGTGATCAAGATACAGATATTAGTTACTGCAGAAAAAAGGTTTAGAACAGCACTTGACAGATAATCCGTGCTTAGCTATATATTAGGTGTAGAGTTTTATCACATTAATAACATGAGGATAAATTTCTCAAAGAAACTACAATCTACAAAATTTAATTTTTACATCACTACTAATTTGCCAAGCAGTGAAACAGATGAAAGCAGATAATGTGTCATTTTTTTTAAAAGAAGGACTCAAAATGACACTTCCTAATGAAAACACTAATTAAAATTAATAAAAAGGCACCACATTACTGCCGCTGCATCTGACCCTCGATCCCCTTAGGTATGCACAAGCCAGCACTCTTTAATATTGTGACATAATTGGGGGGCAGTCACTGCCTTTTCTGCTTCCTAAGCTGATAGGAGAGTGTTCTGGAGTCAATAGATAAGAATGTAGTGATCTCCAGAGCACATGGAATAACCGAGTAACCCAACGAGGGCATAGAAAGGATCTTCATGCTTCTGAAATCTATTACTGTGTGCACTTCCTTCTTTGTTGTCATGAGCTGGATCTCTCTGCAGCTGCAAATTAATTTCCTCTACTCCCTAAATGAATTACACATAACTGTTTCTAAAAATGACTACAGCCATGAAAGTCATTTTCACTTAATAACTAACTATTAATCTCGTATTTCTTGGTGTCACTTTAGTATGAAGTGCAAACAAAAATTATGCTAAACATTGCAAATTTATAGCAAACACCAGCTATTGATCTATACTATTATAGATGTTTTATAACCAGAAGCAATCTAAACAAAACTCCATCAGATTGATGTTACAATTTGTATTTATTTCTCCCAGCACTAAATAGTTCTTCAATTTCAGAACCATCATTAATTTCTTATAAATGCAAATCTTTATTTCTTATTTTAATCTATAATGATTTCTCTAAGTCTTCAGAAGATTAGATTTTACATAGAATATTCAAATAACCATTATAAATGAGATTTGGTATTCCCTGGGCAATCTATTAGCAATGATGCATAGACAACTTAAAAAGAATGGGTGAGTCCCTATTGACCCAGGATGTAATGGGCTTACAATACATTCCTTCCTTTTCAATGATCACCTTACAATTCAAAATCAATTCATTTATAGAAAAAATTCAGTATGTGTGGATATTTTCAAATTGCTTTGACTACCTCTGTAATCAACTAATTTCATTATTCATTCTTTGGGATTTCTGGGAAGATCTAGGTCATTTCACTGACATAATTAAACGAAAGCTATGAGAGTCTATTTGCCTTACTTATGTGGCCACCACAAACAAAGAGCCTTGTGAATCTTATCCTGACCACTCAGCCTGTGCCAAGCTCCTTCTAGTTAATCCACCACAATTCAGTCTCTTAAATCCCTGTAAATATCTGTATGATTAAGGACTTCACTAGTGAAATTTCTACAGTACACATTGTTGCCCAGCCCTGTTTGCTCAAACAGAAGACAGACCATGCCATTTACAGAAGTCCAACTAACCATAGCTGCATCACATCTGTGGGGGCTGTCAGCTGACTCCTCTCTGGACTGTGCCCCCTGACTCCCATCTCCTATGTTGAGAAGTTCTTTATGAAAACTGATTTACATTATCTGCTTTCTTTTTCTAAAGCATAACCCTTATAGCTAATGCATGTACAACACCATGTCATAAACAGTGGCATCAGTTAGCTCAAACTTAATAGAAATCAAATGCTTTGAAGATACTGTGATGAAGAATTTACGAATTCTCTCTCCAAAATTTCTCTGATCTTGTATGATGTATCAGCAATTCTGTTAGGGGCTTATAGTGTAGTCAACTACAAACTGTCCTGGAAGTTAATAAAAGAGCACTCAGTTCTAGAAGAGGTTAAATGGTATTTTCATATTAGTATACAACTTGTACAGAATTGGTAATGTGAAACATGTGTTGTTCTTTATGAGGATGCTTCCGATTATGTAAACCCCCATTAGCCTTGAGATTTACTCTGATCAAAGCAGATATCTGTTTATCAAACACTATAAATTATTAAAGGAACAAAGGAAAGAAGACAAATGTGAATGGTAAGACAGCCCACATTTTTTGAGGTGGAAGAATCAATATTGGTCAGCTGTGCATACTACTCCTAGCTCTCTGCAATTGAATGCAATCCCTATAAAAACTACAAGGACATTTTTCAGGAAATGGGTAAAATTCTAACATCCATAGGCAACCCAAAGAAAGCCAAAAAATTAACAAACATCAAGAGTAGTTCAGGCAATGTTGAGCAAAATCAACAGAGCTAAAAAATCTCAATGCCTAACTTCAAGATTTGTTACGGAACTACAGTGACCAAAAGAAGTCTGCACTCATAAAAGACATACAGAACAAAAGAACAAAGAGAACAGATACAAATTTAAGTGCTACAAGTCAGCTCATTTTCTACAGGGATACTAAGAACACACAACAAAGAAAAAGTAATCTCTCCAATACATGATGTTAAAACAACTGGACATCCACATGCAGAAAACCACCTTTTAAATCTTATCTCACAGCTATATAGACATCAACGCCAGACTGACTTCAATATAACTTTAAACTACTGACCTAGGTCTCTGAGATGACTCAGGGTTTAAACCTGATGATCTAAGTTTAAACCCGGAACCCACAGGGTATGAGAAGAGAACCAACAAATTCCAATTGTCCTCCATTTTACATATGTGAATTGTTACACACACACATGCATGCACATGAGTACACACACAATAAATAAATACAGTAGTGAACAATAGAGAAGCATTTGAAGCAAAGCTAAGAAGCCAACTGACCTGGGCAATGAGCCAGGGATGTGAAAACAGAAGCACAGAGAACAGAAGCAAATATGGACCAATAACACATCAACGCAAAACCTTCTGCATAAGCAGGAA
Organism: Ondatra zibethicus; assembly: GCA_004026605.1. Lineage (NCBI taxonomy): Eukaryota > Metazoa > Chordata > Mammalia > Rodentia > Cricetidae > Ondatra > Ondatra zibethicus. The sequence continues at coordinate 10,866 of PVIU01003037.1, read as the reverse complement.
AGCAAGCAGGGATGGAGGGATGACCTATGAGACAAGGGAAGATCCTCAAAATACACATTTGATAAGGGGTCAATAACTAAACTAAGGAATAAAAATAGTCCAAAAATAGTAAAGCTTATCTCACAGCATATATATGTCATCATACACCCATCAAACAAAAGATAAGAGTGGAGTGTTGGAGAAGATATGGCCGCTGGAGCTACCAGGACTTCTCACTGCTGGGAGGGAAGCAAATAGTACAGTGGAAACAATGGAAATTTATATAAATAATTGGAACCAATGAGGAATCTACACAAATACTGAGGCTATGACCCAGCAATCGCCTGTCTAAGTACATGTCTAGAAGTACTGAAGTGATATGTTAAAGAGCCATCTGTACTAGGGTCATTGCAGCAATACTTACAATAGCTGAGACACAGAGTCATCTCAGATGCCATGAGTGGGCATATGAATGAATAAAGAGAATATAAGACACACATCATGCAAATACACACATACACAAACAAAATTACACAGGCACACATATACACAAATTCTCACACACAAACTCACATGCGTGCACACACACGAATACTGGTCATCCTTGATAAGATGGTAAGCCTATCATTAATCACAGTATGAATGAACCTGATAGACACCGATATTCAAGATTAGCCTGGTCCAAAAAGACAAATTTCATATGATATTATTTAAGTATAGAACCAAAAAAATTTGAATTCACAGAAGTAAAGAGTAGAGTGACAACTGTCAGGGCTTGGAAAAATACAGAAGATATTGATCAAAGAATACAGAATTCAGTAGGGCTGGAAGAATTTAGTTCAGCATAGTAAAAATGGATTACTGACATAATACATTATAAGTTTTCTCCCAACAAAAAAATTGAAAATATATTTCCTATCTTATTTCTACTTAGTCATTGCAAAGTATTTCCATATACTGCTTTGTATATAATAAACATACAAATTTCATATATCAATTTAAAATGACTCTCAAATAAAAATGTTTAAGCCTCAGACGTCATTTATCCTGAAATCTGGGGAAAAGTCAGACAATTCCTCAGACCCAAAGGTATTGTACCACACATTGATTGTACACAAACTGTACGCAGTGAATCTATAGGACTTGCTAACATGAGCTTTACTTGAAAGAGTCTAACAAATTAATACGACTTCTACTGTCCAATCTGGCTCAGAGACACTTCCTTCCAGGGAGCTGGATGCCTTCCATTGAATCTTTCTTCTACAGATTAAGCAGGCTCATCTTTCTTCAAAGATAAATCTCCTTACTCTTCAACATCATTTTGTTTACCAAAATTAAATTAATGCCAGTAATATACCGTAATAATGTAATGCTTATATAAAGAGGCATGGGGTGGGAAAAATAGAGAAGTCTTGTAACTGCCCTTAATTACTATGTGAGATCATTTTTCTAATGTTGAGGAGTCTAGGGCAGTGGCTCTTAACCTTTCTAGTGCTGTGACTCTTTAATGCAGTTCCTTAAGTTGTGGTGACCCCCAACCATACAATTATTTTCATTGCTGCTTCATAACTGTAATTTTGCTAGTTATAAATCATAACTAAATATCTGTGTTTTTGCATAGTCTTAAAAGACACCTGTGAAAGGGTCATTTGCTCCCCACAAGGTCATGACCCACAGGTTGAGAACCACTGATCTAGGGCTAAGATGAGACATATTTTAGACAGATATTTTGTAATAAATGTTAATACTGGAAAAATATTTGGGGAAGTTATTAGTAATCTTTCATGCCCATCCTTGAAAAGACTTAAAAATATGAGCAGTTTGCAATCTTCCCCAGAAACATGAGGTCCCACATAAGGATCTACTCTCTGACAATTTGGGGGGTTTTTCTTCAAATCTATGCTTAAGATGGTCTCTTTTAAAAGAGACATGGAGTTTCCTGAAAAGGGCTCTCAAAGCTTGTTGGACATGCAGATCTAGTATCCCACCCATGGTGCATGGGATTAGAAATTCTAGAGTCTAGGGATCTAGGACTTTACTACTCTCCAAGTGACTCTAATGTGGGCTAAAGTTTGAAAAGTAAATCCTGCAGATCTACTGAAGACGAGCATATATACGTATTCCACAGTGGTCATAACTGATCATGCCATCTTAACCTTGTCATCAAAATGTGGAAATGACAGAGAGACTATAGGGAACAAAGAAAAAGAACAAGATATATAAAATGGAACAGAGAGAAAGGCACCAAGGAGATATGCGTGAACCCAAGAGAAAAAGCTAGTTTCCATAAATTTAAATTTTCTAGTTTATTCTAAAAAGGCCAAAAGACAGATCCACTTTGTCTAAACTGGCAGACACTATCAAACAATCTGCAACCATGAAACATGCACTTGCTGTAGCTGACACAGCTCCTGAGACAGTGCTGAGTCATGGTTCAATGTCAAGAGCAGTTCTCAAACAGGGGCAAGGACCTGAGAACCTGGGCAGCTTGACAATACTCCAATTCCTGCTCCTGCCATTTGCTAACGTTGAAAACCATTGCCCAGCAGGGTCTATCCCTGCCCAGAGTATCAGAGTCTCTTTCTACGACCCCTCAACCTGTCCTTAAGACCATAAGAGGAATAATGAAATAGACAACTTCTCAAAATAGGCTTTTGATTTTATGGATTATAGATAATTTAAAATGCTGTATTAATCAAAACCATAGTTCAAAAAGTCCCATTAACAAAAGCAGACATGTAGACATGTATATGTTCAGCCTGCAACATAAATACTAGATGAGAAATTCTACATAATGGAAACCAGATGCAATGTTCAGCTTTGGATGAAAGGCTATTAATTCATTAGGAAATACTCAGTATTTGATGCCAGGACTGGACAACCAGCATAACCATAAACTACATACAAGAATTGCAATAAGCACTTCATAAGTTTACCTATCTATGTGAATGCATGTACTAGAGACAGGGCCATTTCTATGAGCTTTGCATCCAACATTTAGTACTCTCTACATATAGCAGGTGCTTAGTAAATGGACACTAATAAATGAGTGCTGAAGTCAGTCATCCAATCTTAAATGGCATGTATTTCCAGGAACATCATGAGACTGGGAACATTGTGTGGTATCTTTGCTCAGTTCAAATGTCAAGGGTTTTCCTTCGGACAAGGACCCGGGGTTTCTTCTCAAGTAACTGAAGTTCTTGAGGTCCAAAGAATTAATCAGTAAATGTTCCAAGGGATACTTGGGGAAGGGAAGCTTTAATCATCTCTCTACAGCTGATAGATGAATAATTAGATATATGAATTAATATATACATTTATGATTGATAGATGTATAGGGATGACAGAAAGATGATTGATTGATAGATTACATAGATAAATAGATGATATATAGGTATATATGATGTAGACATTCCAAATATAGATATGGATATGCAAAGCAAACATATCCTAACCTTGTCTCCCCAAACATGTTGCCAATTAAACGTTTTCCCATAGAGACACTCTGGGCATCAGGCTGTCCAGGCATAAAGGTGTTTAGTCACCTTATGTCTTAGTTACTTTTCTATAACTGTGAAGAGCCAGCATGAAAAAAGCAATTTTTAAAGCATTACATTAGGGGCCTGTTTACAGATTCAGAGGGTTAGTTCATGATCACTATTGCAGGGTCTGTGAGAGCAGGAAGGCAGGGGTGGCACTGGAGCAGCAGTCAAAAGCTTACATCTGATACCCAAGCATGCATCAGAAAAGGAACTTGGCTGGCTTCGGCATGGGCTTTTGAAGCCTTAAAGCCCACTCCATTGGTACACCTCCTCCTACAAAGCCAAGCCTCCTAATCCTTCCTAAATAGTTCCACCAACTGGGGACAAAGTGTGCAACCATACCAGCCTATGGGAGCCAGTCTCATTCAACCCACCATATCTTAATACTCCAATAGTTACAGTAAGAGACACAAGATTATTGAAGGTAAAATCATCTATGTAAAGATGTTCTTGTTATAGTCCTTCCTCCTGCCTGTGGGCATCCTACTACAGGTCATATCAGGTTTTAACCTCTTGCTCTTCTTGGGCCCAAATCTGAGGGTACATGCAAACTACAGCAAAATGCCTTCTATTTCTGACTGCATCTGGTCAACCAGTTGAGAACTTCAACAGGAGCCGACATTGATGATCTGTTTCCATGCTGAGCACCGGCTCCCATCATCTGCACCACAGGCAGAGCACAGAGGACGCCCAGCTTGTCTCCAGCTTCCACACTCTTATGGAACAACAAAGAAGATATCCTCTGTATGGGGTGTTCAACCAGGTCCATAAATGCCTTTCCTTTATGACTGCCTCAGGCAGATGATGAGAAGTAAGAACAATTATGCACAGAATCATAGTAAAAATGATATAAGGTTATCTAAGCAGTAAGACCAAAAGAAAATATGAAATATTCCTCTTTTATAAATAAACATACATGAGACTGGAACTCACAACCAAATAACTGTATATTGTTTGTTTTATTTATTTGTTTTGCTTATAGTACTACAGATCTTTTTGGTTTTTTATACTTATTTTATTTATCTTACAGATTTTTCTATGGTGAGAGTGCCCACTTATATAATTGAGAGAATTAACATTTTTAAAAACTCATAGAGGCTGAGTCTTGACTTTGGCCTTTGATGTAGGAGGTCCTTCTGTCTTTGTGTTGCTTTCATAGTTAGTGAATAAAGAAACTTCTTTGGCCTAATAGGGCAGAACTTAGGTAGGCAGAGAAGACAGAACTGAATTCTGGGAGAAAGAAAGCAGAGTGAGAGAGAAGCTATAGATCCTCCACCTGAGATACCCGTTAGAATCTCTGGTAAGCCACTGTCACGTGGAGATACACAGATTAATGGAGATGGGTTAAACTCATGTGTAAGAGTTAGCCAATAAGAAGTTAGAGCTAATGGCTAAGCAGTGTTTTAATTAATACAGTTTCTGTATGGTTATTTCGGGTGTAAGCTAGCCAGGTGGCCGGGACAAACAAGGAGCCCTCACATTACAACAGATCTTCAGTTAAGTAAACATGTGTTAGATTGAGCATGCATTGTTTTAGCTATTTGAAAATTATTAAAAGCAAAATGTAGAAGGAAGATGATATCCTATAGCAGTGGTTCGCAATCCCCCTTATGCTGCAACCCTTTACTACAGTTCCTCATGTTGTGGTGACCCCAATCATAAAATTATTTTCATTGCTACTTCATAACTGTAATTTTGCTCCTATTATTAATTGTAACGTAAATATATGATATATAGGACATATGATATGTGACCTTTGTGAAAAGGCCATTCACACATACACACACACCCGAAGGGGTCATGACCCACAGGATGAAAACCACTGTGCTAGAATATCTGTTAGGAAACAATTACCCCAGTGTCAGCAAGATGGCTAGACAGGTGAAGGCACCTGCTATGAACCCTGCCAACCTGAGTCTGACCTCTGGGACAGACATGATGGGATGAAAGAACTGACTCCATAAGCTGTCCTGGAACTTCAACATGTGTGTCACAGCATTCATGTTCCCCATGCCACACATACACTGCATGCAAAAAATTTACAAATAAAATGTAACTAAAGAAACTAAAAATATGAATAACCATTTCAGATACTCAACAACAAACATGGCTTGCCCTGTGGTGAGGATGCCCCTCCACTCTATTCTCTACAGAAGGTGAGAGATGTTACACACTGACCCAGCCATTGTAGGACTGAAGTGTTGGCAGGAATTAGCTGCTGAGAAATCAAACTTCTAAATACAAAACCCTCATTCTATTGCTTTTGTTTGTTTGTTTGTTGTTCACAGTGCCATCCTGTGTGGGTTTTCTTTCATCCTCATGGATAGAATCAATAAAGCTTTGGGAAAGAGTCAGGCTAAGTTCATAGTACCTTTGCTGTCATGAGTACATGGTGGGCATTAATACTGTGGTCAGCACTGCTTTCCATACGTGAATATGTGCTGATGCCTTCTGGGGGAATCCAGAAAACATGTTTAATTCCTCTTACAGGGAAATTTTCTGATTTTTGCCCAGTAGCTTAAAACTATGCTTAAAAGACAAAAAAAAGGAAGGACTAGAGGGAGAGAGGGAATAGAGAAAGAGAAAGGGAGAAATTCATCATGCCAAATTGTATGTTCGTGCACACATACATATTAATTGCATGTACGTATGAGCATATTGGTTGGGTGCATCATCTGTGGATGAATTTACTACTCTGTTCTTTATTTTGTTTAATGAGGGTCAAAGAATGAAAAGAGATGCTGCTCAAAGGTCAACCACTGGATAGCTTCTGGTGCTTCTTCTTCTTCCCGTAACTGCTAAAAACAAAGAAAAAAACCTAGAAGTGTGATATTTTTCCTTGTAAAGTGCATTTGTTGCCCATAGTGATCACCTCCTTTTCTGAATTCTGCTTCACTCACACCCAGTCTTTATCACAGCATCCAATTATATACTATTCCTGTCCTCTGCTATTTTCCTGTGTTTCTATACCCTCTTTCCTCCAGTACACGTTCTTCTAGGACAGAGATCGCACTTTAGCATCTTCTGTCATATCCAGCCATCCTGGGATCTATAAATCACTATGTAAATAATTCTCCCTTCCTTTAAAGGTACACACATATTGCCTCTTCTCCTACTGCAGTGTCTGTTCTTGGAACAAGCCTTTCTGTCTATAATTCTGTTCTCGCTTAAAAATCAAAAACCAGTGTTTGATTAATCTCTGGAACTTCTCATGATCCCCACAGCGCAACTGGAACATCATAGGTACTCAATATTACCAGTTAGTTTGGATTTATTGAAAATGGAGCTATGATGGTTCCTCGACTATATATAACTAAGATTTTGGAAGGGGCAAGACTGAGGCAGATGATGGAACTCAACCTCCCTAGGGCACCGGGCAGGTGTTACCTCTGTTGGGATCTGTTATTAGTGTTTCTGGTAAGTTTTACAAATTCCTATAATAGCCACTCTTAATGTTCCTTTTACTATGAATAATCAAGATGTTGGGGACTGGGCAATTTGAATCCTTAATTAACAGCATCTGGACTCTCTCTTGCTACCCCTTTTGCCCCTAGCAAAAGAACAGCCAGTCAGACCACCTTTGGCCGGCACCAGCTACTCTGAGTACTACAGGATGATGTAGAAAACCATACAAAACACAACTTATTGCTCAGGTTCCTGAAAGTAACGGCTCAGTTAGGGCTATTCCAATGTTTACCAGCCTTTTTTGCTGCAAGCCTTGAGGAACTCTAGTTAACCTTGCCACTATTTCCACTGAGGCCAGGAGGAGCAAGTCTTGGTGCTAAAGAGACAGTTCAAAGCTTGGTGCAGACACAAGCCTTGATTTGCATAGCAGGCCCTGACAACGCCCTATTTCTGTCATGGCAGACTATTCAGGTATACAAAGTAGATCTGCTGCTTCTGTGCTGCTTCCTCTCATTTCAAAACACTAGGCTCAAAAAAAGGGAAAGGGGGCTCTAGGGCAATTAAGAAAAGCCTGATAACCTGAGTTTGATTCCCATAATCCACACTGGTAGAAAGAGAGAACTGACTCCCCAAGCGGTATTCTGAACTCCACAATTGTGTCTTGGTGGTGTTGGGAAGCTCCTCCCAGCCCCACCCCCCATTCCAGACCCCGCCCCCGAGAAAGCCCGCCATTGGCAGCTCCTTCCTGGGACTTGTTACCTGCAGGCTATTTAGGACCTAGCCCATAGATTTGTCTCTATGCTTTGTGCTCTCCTGCTCTTCCTCTCTTTCTCCCGCCTTCCTGAGAGTCACCCCACAGTTTGCTTCGCTCTGCTCTGTTTACTAAATCTGGATCTATTAGTTTGGTTTCGTTTGGCTTATTACTTCAATGGAGGAACCCAATAACCGGGGATCCAATACTTACCAGGCACATGTGAACCCACACACATACACAGGTAAAATAAATACGTGTAAGAATTTTAATTTTAAAAAGCTTCCTTCAGGTGATCTTCTCTTGCTTGCTTTTAAGAGGATGGACCGAGCAACAGAGAAGCGGCAACAGGGAGAGCTGAGCAAGCGGGGTAAACCACAAGTGCAACAAGGCAGCCCGCTCCCTGGAAGCTAAAAGGAGACAGCTCAAAGTTCAGGAGAGTGGCCACTCACAAAGGGATCGCAGAAGTAAGCAGGCTGGAGAGGTAAGGTGGAAGGACAGGAGAGCAATGAAGAGCAGAGGAACAGCAGGGCTGGGTCAGTGGGAGAGTAACAGAGAGCTGCCATGACCTTCAAGCCAAGGGTCCTTGGTACCCCAGTCCTGCTGTCAAGATGTGCAGAATTCTAATGCACAGCTGCAATGGCAGCTGCTGCCAAGGCTAAGCAAGCCTGGATTTCTAGGCCTCCTCCAGAGCTAATGCTCCTGGTACCCAGGGCCTGCACTGGAGCTCTAACATTGCAGGGTACCACGTGTTGCTGCTCGCACCTGCTTGCTGCTGCAGCCAGGCATGTCAAAGGCAGAGGGACACAAACCTGCCAAAGACCTGCACCAGAAAGGCTCCTTAGCTACCCAGTATTTCCATCTGAAACAACCAAAAGGATCAAATCCACCAAAGGAGGGGAGGGTGTCAAGATATTCAGCCTACTTTCTCATGAGGTTCTTCACCAGTAATAAATGTTGTAAAAGACATCGTAAAAAGCACAAATTCAGGAGCAAGACAGCGCTAGCTGAAGTCAGAGTTGCCTCGCTTGATTTTTCAATGTTTTCTTTTTCAGATGCTTGGCTGAGCAGCAAAATCTTAGCTTGGTATGTAAAGCTGTAATGGGACAAACAATATCTGAGTGGGAAATTTAAATGATTATTTAAAACTACTAAGTTCTATGCACGCTTTTATACATTGCCGTTCTTTTTGTTCATTGACCTTAAAATAACCACTGTCAACCATCTGCTGAAAGCAAAGATAGTTCTCCACATCTACATATATGTGCATGCCATTTACCCAAGTGGGCTTTGTTTCAAGACCCCCAGTGAGATGTCTTAAGCCATAAGTAAAGTCAAATTCTACATGAATATCTTTGTCCTTTATATGCATACCTATTATAAAGTTTAATTTTCTAAGCTCTGTACAGTAAGAGGCTAACAAATAATGAATGTTAAAATAATTATAGTAATGTACTATAATAAGTTTTATGAAGACAAATGTGGTCTCTCTCAGTATGTCATTTTGTACTGAACTCAACCTTTTCCTTCTTGCAGTGGCGAGACGATGCAATGCCTACCAACTGGGATAAAGACACGGGAACGTTTAAGCATCTGATGAAAATTCAGCCTACTGCACATGGGCTGCTTAGCCATCAGCAGCACTGCAACACTGGAGCAGGCACACAGGGAGGCAGGAACTAGACTGTAGATGCGCTAGACAAAGATGGGGTTTGCTTCCAACGTGGGGTGGAATGGGATAGTGTACAATTCCTTCACTCTTCTCAGAATGGAGCAGTTTAAAAACATACCAAATACTTAGTTCTGCACTTTCTGTTTCATATGTATGCTCTTTGGTGTGGTTGTGGATAACTGAATTCATGGAAAGCCAAACCTCAGATAAGGTTGTGTGTGCATGCATATATACAAGTGTGATGTCTTTTCTCACTTAATTTTATTTAATTCGATCATAAATGTCAATTGATTGTCTATCTTACATTTTAATAATTCTTTTTATTCCTGTGTCTGAGAATTGCCACACCTATTTTATTCTTCAGTCTTTTTACCAGTAGGTTCTATATGTATCTTTAAAAATGATTTATTTTGCATTTTAATTATGTGTATGTGCATATGTCTGTGTGTTGGCATGCACACCTGAATGCAGGTGCCCATCGAGGTGAAAGAGGCATATGATACATGATTAATAAAACCTCACAGAGAGAAACTGTGTTCAGTGTGAAGATCCAAAAAGAAAAACAGCCAGCCACTGGCTCTTACCATGACCTCAGTCAGAAATGGTGATCCTGCCCTCAGGAATCTCAGAATGAGACTGTGCCTGAGAACTGTTTCCTCCAATTTTATAATCCTCTCTAGGCCTGGGATTAAAGGTGTATACCACTGGGATTAAAGGTATGTACCACCTGGTTTCTATGGCAACCAGTATGGCCACTGGGATTTAAGGTGTGTGTTACCACTGCCTGGTGTAAGGCTGACCAGTGTGGCTGTTTTACTCTCTAATCTTCAAGAAAGCTTTATTTATTAAATACAAGTGAAATGTCACTACAGGGATATCAGATCCCCTGGAGCTGTAGTAAAGACTATTACGAGCTAACCAGTATGGGTGCTAGAAATTGAACTCAAGTCTTCCACAAGAGCAGTGAGCGCCCTTAATCACTGAGCCACCTTTCCAGCCTCTGACATGGTGTCTACTTCAAAGAATTGAGAAAACGATTAAATAATGTGTGCAGCCCAACTAATCAAACAGTGCTAAATAAATTTCATTTATTGTGCTTTTGGTCAATGCTGTTATACATGTGCCTTTGTGACATTAGAAGGGGAAGTTCCCAGCTTCCTCTAGTGGTTGATCTTCAGTGGGATTTGAGGGATCAGTAGTAGAACTGAAATCCCAGTGCCTTCAATGTCAGCACTCACTTTTCTTTACTTGTGTGTGTGGGTGTGTGTGTGTGTTAATCTGTTTTCTGCTGCTATAAAAGAATGTCACATATAAACAACTGAAGTTCATTTGGCTTGCATTCAGTTGTTCTAGGGTGCGGAAATTCCAAGAGCATGGTGCTGGTATGTGGCAAGTACTTCCAAGATATCATAACTCAATAAAGAGATGAACAAGTTCACACATTCACTCACACACACACACACACACACACACACACACACACACACACACACGGGAGGGAGGGAGGGATGGAGGGA